>JAJIZL010049276.1:0-14370 GCA_023969395.1 Amblyomma maculatum
ACTGGTAACAGTGAGCGGTGAGTGAGTGAGAGTCATACCAACTCTGTGACTGTGTGACGGTGAAAGCATGCGTGCTTTATCGTGAATTTCGTTTAATTATTGTTTTCACCTAACTCAAGAAAATACTGCTCGCATGAGCACGCACTTTAGCAGAGCAGAAGCAGATGGAGAAAATTTTATTCCATGCTGCAAGCAAGATAATCATCTAAGATACGCATCCAAGATATTCATCCTCTGCGCCGTCTGTGATTGCATCTGTAAAGAATAGCACTTCAGTGGCTCTGACTGTAAACGAATCGTCGAGCGCAGCATGTACGTTTCAGAAGAGACGCCTGGCACTTTGAGCCCACTCCGTGTGCCACGGGACTGACTGGTAACCCTGCTTAGTCGCCACACAACAGAGAAGACGTAGTCTGGGATAAGTAGAGCCATTCCGAAGTACTGGGACACGCAGCGCGCCTCCAAGCACAACTTGCACTTGAATGTTGCTCTTTAAGTCGGACCTGTTTTTCCCCAGCGAACGTAGATCATTCTCGATTACTAAAAGGAGAGTGCGGAGATCATTAGACTCGAGGACTGCTCAGTGATCGACTTCCTTGTGTACAGAAAGGCATGATGATAGGCGTTTCCACTGGCACGCCCAATCGAAATGGCTGTCGGACGTCATTTGAAGGGGCTGGGGCGAAAATTGTGAGGCAGTAAAGAGCCTCGTATACATTTCCTCTCTGTGTAAAATCATTCTTTGCTAACTACTGCGTTCAACAAATGTTTAAAACACATTTCTATTTAGTTCCGAATAATCCCCAAATGCAAAGGCTCGTAATTGAAAACCAAATGTAACATGATATTTAATCCTAGTGACGTCACGACCTTGTAGAATGACATACTATGAACAGCGACGCAGCGCGCTGGTCGTCGGTGGATTGGTCGCAAGATGTCGCCTGTGCACAAGTATCAACGCCTGAGCGAGACCTTCAAGCCGATGAGAGACGGCCGTTACGTTTGCCGAGTCTACCTTATCTGTATAACAAATAAACGAAATGAAGCTCACACTTTGTCGCTCATTAACAGAAAACACTGCTCAGATTCTAGTTTTAGTCGACGTCGAACCATTCCGCCATGAATTGTCCTAGCGGTGTCTGCTGGTTCCCGCGCGCAGTGTCGGTAGTCGAGGAGGTGAACTAACTGCTGCTAACAGATGAAAAGGGTGACTGAATACAATTTTGTGAACCGTGACCTGGATTCGCAGATTATCTACATGAAATGAAATGAAATGAAATTTATTTCAGCAGAATCAAGGTACATGTACATGAGCTCTCGTTATTACATCTGCTGAGGTTCACGACCTTGTGACCTTCACGCACGCTGCCCGGCAAAGAACAGCGCCGGTATTTGCTGAAGGGGACCTTGTAGATCACAGAAAATACCATATCACATTCAATCTTCGAACGGCCAACATGGCGCAGTCTCTTACAACACAAAACAAAAGAAAGAAGTAAGCATGAGTATAATAAAAGCAAGAACGAAGCATTGACAAGAAAGAGGCAACAACAAAACAGTTTCACACATGCTTTGGTGACGTCGCAGGTAACATCAGGTAGCGAACATTATCAAGGTATGACTCTGCAACAGAACCGCGAATAATGGCGAGTCCTGGTTCTAAGTTAACATTCTACATTTTAGGACGCACACAAAATGATTGGGAGTCGGCGATATTACCAAGTAAAAAAACTTAATGCACTTTTGGGATAGCCCGAATGATTGAAAAATCTTGCATCCACAGCGGGCATGCTGAAGACACCTTTGGGAAAACAGTGATCCCCGAAATATCTCAACAGAATCTGCTCTAGATATCGAATAACTTTTATCTTTGTTGTTTTGAGCAGCATTTGAATCTACAAGGAATGCAAAACAAAAAAAAAATCTGTACACAAGCCCTGCGCCGCATATTTGTTTCTTAGGAGACAACAAACATATGTGAATAATGTTCCAAGAGAGAATATCTCACGACGACGATAAACAGAAAGTACGCCATTGGAAAATTATGTTTAAATCTCGCAGAACTGAGCCTGGCAAAACGTTTGACTTTATTGGAAGGTTGGTTGTTGTTTTAACGCTGACTGCAAAAGAACATTGCTGATCTGCACGAGTGCTTGTTACTCTGCCAAGGCAAGTCAGTCGACACGCTCGACGGCTGATGGCCGAGTCGATTTTGCCCCGCGCGAAGCGCTGTTTGTTGCACACCGCTACATTTTAGTCCTTCTTTTTACCGAGACGGGCTTGACAGAGGAAGACATTATTCGCTTAACGAATTAACTTGTAGTAAGTCATCTGGCCTACAGTTTATACCATACCACCGCCTTAACCTCGCGGAACTCCAAAGCTATAGAAACGCTCATCAGGGGAGCCTTGAAAACACCTCTGGCCCTCCCCATTCAGACATTCACGGAGAAGGTTCTGAATTTAAGAATTCATAACACCTTTGAGAAACTCAAGGTAGCACTATCGATATTCACCATCCAGAAACAAAGCCTCCTTGCGACAACGGCCTTGCGTGCCGGGGGTCCAAAAAGGAGCTTCATTTCGGTGGAAACTAAAAATGTTGATGATGCTGATAATACCTAGATGGTAAGTCCGCTTCCCCTCCGACTGTATTCAGGAGCCAGTTGTCGGCCTTCGCGTTGCACAACGACGTCCTAGTGAAGAACTTCGCACTCAACAAAATGACATATCTTCTTGTCGTGGCTAAGGAACTACGAAAAGACATTTTGCAGGCTCTTCACGATGAGCCGACAGTAGGACATCTCGGAATGGCAAGCACGCTACATCGAGTCCAAGAGAAGTATTATTGGCCGCGGCTGACTGCCGACGTCGCACATTACGTGAAAACGTGCCGTGAATGTCAGCGACGCAAGACGCCTCCAGCCAGATCTGCTGGGCTACTGATAATAATGATAAGCTCTTTATTTACTCCCAAAATATAGGAACCAGCCGAAAGACTGGTTGCACTGCTTAAAGGAGGTCAGCAGGGATCCCTTGTGACTCTGCGGCCTCCAATGCACGCAAAATGAGCTGGCGCTGTTGGGCAAGCTCGGTGGTACGCAGGAGGGACTCCCACGCATCAACTGTAGCTGAATTGTCTGCGTTGTGTTGTGTACATGTCCTGAACCCCATACCACCCCCGACAAAGCTGTTTCAACGACCTCATCTACAGGTAACAAGTATGTCATCTTAGCCACCGATTACCTTACTCGTTACGCTGAAGCAAAGGCACTGACTAATGGTACTGCAGAAGAAGTAGCCCAGTTTTTCGCCTAGCGCATTCTACTGCGACACGGCGCCCCCGAAGTGATCATCACGGACAGGAGGACAGCACTTACAGCGGAGCTCACTCAAGCAATCTTGAAGTACAGCCCAGACAAGCCGCCGGAGGACGACCGTCTACCAACCGCAGACGAACGGACTCACGGAACGTCTGAATAAAACTATAGCGGACATTCTCGCCATGTACGTCGACGCCGAACACAATACCCGGGACGGCATCTTTCCTTACATGATCTTCGCGTATAACACGGCCATCCAGGAGACAACCAGAGCGACCCCGTTGAAGCTTGTGTACGACAAGCTTGTGTACGACGCCGAGACTTTTGGCCATACAAAGTGCTTCGGCGCATAGGACCACTTGATTACGAAATCATCCCCGACGGTACGACCACATCACAGCGGCGACGGGCGCATCCAGAAATCGACCATGTGGTGCGCCCGAAGGCTAATTTCGCGCCTTAAATGACAGTAGTTTTAATTTGTACTATTTTGTTTACCTTTCTGTGTTTATTTTGTAAGTATCGAGGCGATGATTTTTTATGGAAGGAGTAATACCGCGAATGGTTCAGGTCTTTATTTGTGATTTTTCGACAGCCGCCGGCATGCGGCCTTATCACAGTTATTCTAGCGCGAGGATCAAGTCGCTCCTTTGTTTTTGTTCTTGCTCGTTATCGCGAGATGCTGTTTTATCATTGCCTTTGTCGCGCAAGATTCGTCGAGAGGAATCGAAAATTCCTGCCACTCGCGTGTGGTTCTGCAATGTTCCAGATTACGCTAGTCACGGTCTGCGGCTTTATCTCGATGTTTCCTTGTCGCCTTTAAATTGAGCGTTGACGTGCGTGCGACGAGCATTTTTAGTGCGCATTCGGTTAAGGGGACGAGAGCAGAGGCACCGAGCATTGCAGTGCAGTACAAGAGCACGCCAAGCGAGGGTGTAAATGTCCTCCCCCGGGAACGCTCTCTGCGTGTCGAGAGCATTCTTCGCCTGCCCACAGTGGCGGTAGTTGAAACCAGGGAAGAGCCAATGCTCCGTGAAGAACCGCTTGTTTTGTATGCCTTTGTACTCACAGCGCAGCGATTTGCCTCCTTTGGCCCTTTATACGTCAGCAGCGACTCTCAAACATGCATACAGCACCTGAGCAAGGCTTTTCCCTCCTGACGCAAATTCGCTTGATTCCGAATAGCTGGCCAAGCGCAGACGCTTTGCAGCCGCCATTTTAGCGTCGTCGACTCGAGCGAAAAAAAAAATAAAAACAGATGGCGCGGATATGACGCTTTATGCCATGTGATAGCCATGTTACTTCCTCTACACTCGCTTTAGACGAGAGAGCAGCTGGGAGTCCACTCAGCGGAGGAAAAGCCCTTCTCCTCCACCATTGGAAGCCAGTAATTCTACTCCTGCTCTCCCACTGAAGGGCGCCCGCTTGTCTGAGGCACCTGCTCTTCCACTCGAATTCACCAAGTTCGAGTTGACCAACGGGCAAGTCGCCGCCGACTTGCTTAGTTCTTCCAAGTCAGTCCAATAAATAGTTTCATTCAAGTGCAACGCCAGTGTCTTCATTTGAGGCTACTGGGCTTCTCACCACTACGTATGTAGCGTGCTGGAATGCACTTCAGTTCAGCCACCGATCGCGTGCTTCATATTTACTTTTGGTGCTCCTGCAAGTTCTCTCAATGTGTCTTTGTGCCATGTTAGTAAAGCAGTCAATAATTAAACTTAGTTTGGTAGCCAGGTTTTCTATACATTTACGAATCGCATCTCCTCGGCGATGGTGGTCGGAAGCATGCGAAGTGTAGAAGGAGCGACGTGGCACGCATTTAGGGCGGGCCGTATACCCTGCCGAGGCACGCGCTTTTAATCTGTTTCGGCCAGGTCACACACGTGTCTGGGGCGGTGTTCTGTTGCAGCCTTCTCGCCTCCGCTCGCGGCCGCATAAAGCAGCCGTTGCCGGCCATCGTACGGGACAAGCGTTTCTAATTCATTCGTCTACCACTGGACGGTGCAAAGCTTAACATACAAAAATGGCGCGCCTAGACTATCCGTGTAAAACGAACACGAAAATAACTTATATTTGAGCACATGTCCTTACCGTGTGTAAGTACTATATGAACGATACTAAAGTACATGATCTCAAGGTGCAAAGGCAGCATAAGAAGTTTATTTATTTATTTATTACCGCCTCAGAAGCCGTACTTGAATCATTTAGTTATTTATCTGATGAATGGCTTGAAGGACACAGCGTCACTGTGGATAACGGCTTCGGTAGGCAACTATAGTTGCAGTTTTTTGCTCTGTGGGCGAAGAATGATAATGATTTGAGGTGCGTTGTTGAGCACACTTGACGGAAATAGATCGCTTCGACGGGTGACACGAATTGAGAAGTGGTATGTAGCGGTGGTGACGGAATTACTCGGAGGTTAGCCCTTGTCGAAAAGACAAAATCTGGTTATTTTCCGATTATATTCAAGACTGAAGCGGCTAGCTTTTGCTCTGAGTGCCGTAAAGTTTTTACGATATCAATAATAAAAGCGGCTTCGAAAGGAGGGAAGAGCTTTAGCTTATCATTTTATTGGTTGTCCCAGAAAGAGCACGAATATCAAGGAAAAAATGAGTCACGCGTTACGTTTTAAATAACCGAGAACACGGCTAGCTCCTCGAGTTACGTTTTTTTCCTTGGGGCTGTGAAAGAGAGATGATGTGTTAAACTTATGCTTTTTTATGTACATGCGGGTAATACTGCCACACCGCATATGATGCAGGTTTCTGTAGTATAGGACTGGCGACAATGTAAAGAAATGGGGCTGTTTTAGTGAAGGCCGTCAGTCAGTTAAGGAAGCAATGTTCTACAAGTTTAAAGTCACACTGCAGACGGTGAGAGTCCCTCCAATTAGTGATACTCAGGTAGGTGAGGCAGTCTTCCGCCAACAAATGAGTGGCAAAAGGTAGATCACTTTGGAGATCGGTAATGTGAAAGCAAAGGAACAGAGACCCTAAAACAGAAACTTTTCGCACACTGCACGCCTGTTGCGCGCAGGTTTCAGTGTACTTAAACACACGAGGTTGTTTATTTGCACATACAAAATTTTGGCTTTCGGTCAAGACATTTCGTAGACAGTCAAAACAGTGGATTACATTCATTGATGAAAGAGCGAGAAGCATGAATGATTAAACTTTTCGAAAGGTTTTTAACGATCGAAATGTGTCTACACGTACATTAATTATTATCCGTTCAGTAACCCTATCGATATCATTACTAAATGAACTCTTGGATAGAGAAGGATAGCCGTTTTAAAAACCCGTGTTAACAAGGGTTAAAAAATGTATGAAAAATGCAATGGAAATCCTTCAATGCCCACTTGAGGTGTTTGCTGGCAAGCTTAACGCACAGCAGCTTTTGAAACTTTCACTTTGTGCATGCAGTAGTGCCTTGTTGGCTTGGCTGAAGAATATTGTGCACAATTGGTGTGGAATAGGGCTGCTTTTTCTTCTCACGACCTCCTCCGTAATGGACGTCATGTCGACTCAATTTCGGACAGGCCTGTAGGCAGCGCGCCAACGTCGTTGAAGAGCTGGTCCTAACGATATATTCAATCAACTGCGGTCGACCTTTCCTCTACGCCACAGGAAAGAACTTTGGGTCATCGGCCAAGAATGGGAGTCAGAGAACGTTTTCCCGTTACGTATTTTAGCCTGAAGAAAAGAAGCCAACAGTCGGCGAGGCCAAGGAAAGCATTGGGGATTGTACTTTATTTTGTTTTTAATTTTTACTTCGGTAATCACATAAATTAGTAATGTAATCTGTTTAGGGGAAGTATAAACACAAAGTAGAAGCAAAAACAACGTGCCGATGGTGGGAACCGAACCCACGACCTCCGAATATCGCGTCCGGTGCTCTTCCAACTGAGCTTCCCACAATCGGCACGTTGTTTTCCCTTTTACTTTGTGTTTATCTTTACCCTAAACAGATTACATTACTAATTTATGTGATTACCGAAGTAAAAATAAAAAAAAAGACATAAAGTACAATCCCCAATGCTTTCCGACTGTTGGCTTCTTTCCTTCATGTATTATAACGAGTATCCTCATTTTCCCTTCATTTATCTGCTTGTATTTTAGCCTGCGCACATGAACGCACTGACCCCTTAAAAGAAGATAAACTTCGGGATTGTACAGCCGTGTGCCTTCCTGAGGGGCAAAAACGTATATGAAAACAAGTACATGAACGGTAAACATGGTTACTACCGAACAAAAATTGTCATTGTGTGTTACGGCATTTCTCAGAACATCGTCTCTGCCTCAGTAAGCAATATAGCCAGCATTAACCTACTAATTTCCATTCTGCACAAACCTTCCTTTTTGTTAATCCTGCGAAAGCACAGGAATGCTTCCTTTAAACTTACTCGTTCCATTTTTGCAAGGAACGGTGGCAAGCTGTCATTACCACCAAGAAAAGAAAAAAAACGTCGTTTCCAACTGCAAATTTCCAACTGTGTTTTTAGAATAAATTGAAAGCTCCGGCAGGAATGTGTGGGCGTTCTTTTTGCAGACTGCAATTGAAGCACCAATCCCGGCCGCAGTGGCCGCATTTCGATTGAGGCGAAACGGAGTGGCGTCCGTGTGCTGTGCGATGTCAGTGCACGCTAAAGAACCCCGGGTGGTCGAAATTTCTGAAATCCCCCACTAAGGCGTTTCCATAGCCTGAGTCGCTTTGGGACGCTAAACCCAATAAACCAAACCAAACTAATTGAAGCACTTGTAAAAAAGATTAACTGCTATATGTAGCTCCCAACTCAAGCGCCAGCTATAACTGAACCGCAGACAGATCTACTACATTGCACAAACTATAAAATTGAGAGCGGAACACTATACACGGCAGCGGTTCTTCGGCTTACAGACCGCGTTCACTGAACCCTCTTTCGGGAACTTGTGGCGTGTGTAGATCTGCTCAGCGAAGTCATTACATCTTTTTTTTTTCATCACTACGGCGATGAAGTAAATTAGGAGATGTATGCAGCAGATTGTGTTAATAATAACCGTTTTACAAGAACCTAGGTAATTACTTTACTGTTCTGTGCGTGTAGGAAGCAATATGCAAATCATCGTCAAAGAAACCATTTCATTCTAAATGAAAGCAACAGTTCGCCGTTCCTCTCGGGCTCCACACGTGGGATGGCAAACTAATTGCAAGCTCCAACTGCAGTCTGTTCAGACCGGGCATCGCAATTGGATGATCCAGTAGATCCATTAGCAGCGCTACTTTGTTCCTAAGTTTTGTTATTGTTTTAGTGGCATTATTTGCCCAGCGCCCGTTTAACACCCGCATTTTAGTGAGGTCGTTCAGTAATTAGCGCACCTATTAACATTTCGAGCTCGCAAAGAAGCGGATTGCGAAGTTTACCTCTAGAGAAGTAGATAGATCGTGGCTAGTGCACCCAGTGCTTGAAAAACGGACCTCAGCTTCACATTATGCTCACAGACGATATCTGCCACTTAAAAAAAAATCACAGGTGTGCACTTGAGTCTCCTTACACGCGGAAATACGAAATCATTAAGAGTTCCGTGCTATAGTTTCGTTATCAACTCGCTGTGCGTTTCGCTGCTTTTCGAACGCGTGCTATACTTGACTTTTACTTTACTTCATTTGTCTTCATCAATGCTTCGGTTTATTCTCTAGTTTTTGTTATTTATTTCTTTTTATTATTTATTTCATTACGTTTTCTGTTATTTTTTATCTCTTCTCCCCTCAGCGTTCTCCGGCGTCCATGACAGGGATATCTGTGGACTGGTTGCCAGGATGTCGTCGTAGAGTGGTGGTTTGGGTGCTAGGCTAGGGAACGGAAGGATAGGGGTTCCAATCCTGGCGTAGAAACCATTCACTTATTTTCTTCTGTCGCTTCGTAAAGACAGCTCGTGAATGCGACATTGATCGGGCAAGAAATGTTTTCAGTTTCAGCTTATTTCAGTTTCTGTTTATTTTCAGTACACATGTACACAAGATTTTAAAAAACTACATGTGGTGAGGAAAGCGGGGAAAAAGCTGCGTGCGATCCAGCTTGACTGGCCCCGCCTCCCCTCAAAGTTGGCAAGCAGGACCATAGCCTCCTTCAGGACAGAAAATACAGCTCAAGATATAAAGGGTTGAATGTACAGGGTCACCCACTTCTACCTGTAACATTGCGTCCGATGCAGACTCACGTCCAAGCAAAGCGATGCAAGCACAGGGGGAACCGGAGGCGATGCTTCCCATCACCTGCTACTCATCTTCACTGCATGGCCAGATCGGATGCAGCGGGCTTTGAAAGCTGGGACCATGTTGTAGGCAAGCGTCATGTTTGTAAACAAAGGTGGCGCTGCGATCGGCAGCGACAGGAGTGTAGGCAAAAACGCAGCGTGCCTGCACTGCGCCAAGCGAAGCCGCCTTCAAAAGCAGTTCGCGCGTACGAATATTCTGAAGCGTAAGCTTTGCTTGTGCGTAGAAATAGTTTGGTCTATGCCTGGAGAGTAGTTCAGCACGTTATCAGCCGATTACTGCTGGAAAAACCTGAAGGAGAGTGCTGCATTGGCTTCCCTCTCCATGGTCTGAACAGCGCGCGGCTACGGTGGGCGACTGTCAACGTTGGACTTTGACTGATTAAGTTAAATGAAAATGAGAAATCACATTGTAAAAGAAAAACTAATATATTGTGAACACTGCCCAGCTTCCGGGCCTATTGTTAGCGAAAGCAATCACGATGATATGAATGATTGGAAGTGTGTTTTTCATACGACGACTATTTTGATGGGTACCTTTTCTGCTGCTCCAAGCACCTTCACTCTAAAGAACAATATGACCGGCAACTATACTGAACTAGAAATCATATTTTTAGCTCACTGTACCAGCAACTTAGGTCATAGAATTTCACTAAATAACAAGAACTCAATCTCTAGTCCTTTGTAACATTCGCCTAGTGGGCGCGCTGCCAACTTGTTTTATCCTGCTCGATAAAAAGACTTTCGACGTCTGTTTAATCGCATAGACGTAGTCAGGGTCATTCACGAGTTAATATACAAATGAAAGCTGGTATTTTTTTTTTCATATGAGCGCAAATGCAATGTTCTCCATGATGTCCACGATCACTTGTAGCGCAATTTGCATGATCTGCTGAGCATTTTTAATGTATTCGGAAAAATTTATTCAAATGCGCGTCATATTATTCTGCTTATTTTTCATCTCTCATAGACTTTAAACTTAATGTACCGTATATACCCCAATTAAATATCTTGCTCAATCACAGCATGGTTGTATGGTTAATTCGTTCATTATAATTTTAATGGCCTTCGAAAATAAAATATAATTCTCTGAGAAATAGTGCTGCTTGACTTTGTCCGGATCCCAACGATGTTCACTCGATTTCTAGGAGCGTTGATGAAGACTGCGCCACTCGTTGAAATTCGGGAAAGCGAAAACAAAGAAAAACAGTTCTCTCGGCCTGTTTCGGCAATGATCGCGCTGGAGTGACCGCTCAAGGTAACTGCAGTTGCCTTCGCAGCAGCTTTTGTGTCCTTTTCTGTACGAAAATGCGCACGTGTAGTATTGCAGATGAATGAAACTCACAGAGCGGTTTCCTAGCTGCGTTCGATTAAGATCATAGGCGCACGGAATATCATGCCTAAACTTCTTATGGCCATGGTAGTAATACACCAAAACATGAACGAGCTGCAGGCATTTGTTATTGCGCTATTCTTCGTGTGGCCGAAAAACAATTACAATTAAGAGTTGCAAACGAACTGATCAAGTTTCAAAGCAGCAGTGCAACGCACGTTAGCTGCCAAGGCAATTCGTCGCCGAAGGGTCTACAATTGTCGCGCTCAACGCCTCTGTCATTCGCTCTCATCTTCATCCGACCGCAAGAAACAAGTGAAAACAGGTACCACTTTCTTTTTTGTACCTTTTGGCGCAACCACCCGCACCCTACATTGCAGGAATACCGGGAATAATGCTCAAAAACGCAGCAAGCGCCGCGCATCCAATGCAGACGGCCCATGCTTTTGCCTACACCACGGAAGTCACTGATGTCGCCAGCGCCGCCGCATCTAGAAGTGGACGAGGCTGTACGTTCAAGACATGGGGAAGACTAGAACCAAAGATAGGCAACACAAAACCAATATGAAGTTGGATGAAAGGGAACAGACTTTTTCTTCAACTAAACATCGCATGCAAACCATTCTTCGATAATAGACGAAGCTGTTCAAATGTGAGTTTAGACTTATTAGGTGCACGCAAAAGGCTAGACTCGAGGTCAATCTCGAGATTGGGGCTTGTTGAACAATACTTTGAGAGGATGTAGCGCGGCAGACAGAAAGAGGCGGATACAGATGGGGACACACATAGCGCTAACTTCGAGCGACTATACTGGGGGAAAAGAACACTTATTTATGATGCGTCGCTACTGGCTTTCGTCGTTAAGCTCTCATGAAAAGCTGAGTGCAATCCTGTAATTTTTTCTCCGTAGAGCAGTAGCTCGCTATCAGAAGACGTCGCCGAAATGACTGCTACTGTAATCATCATCATCATCATCAGCCTGACTATAACCACTGCAGGGCGAAGGCCTCTCCCATATTTCGCCACTTAACCCGGTTTTGTGCTAGTTGCATTCACTGGACCCCTGAAAACTTCTTAACCTCACCCGCCCACCTAACTTTCTGCCGCCCCCTGCTACGCTTTCCTTCCCTTGGAATCCAGTTTATTACCCTAAGCGACCATCGGTTATACTCGCTTCGCCCTACATGCCCTGCCCATGCCCATTTCTTCTTCTTGATTTCCACTAGAATGTTAGTAACTTGAGTTATTTCTCTGACCCACTCTGCACGCTTCCTATCTCTTAATGTTACACCTGCCATTTTTCGTTCCATAGTCCTCTGGGTTGTCCTCAACTTAAGTAGAACTCTCTTGGTTAGCCTCCTCGTTTCAGCCCCATAGGTGAGTACAGGTAAGATGCAACTGTTGTATACTTTCCTCTTGAGCGATACCGGTAAGCTGCTAGTCATAATCTGCGAGTGCTTGCCAAATGCGCTCCATCCCAATCTTATTCTTCTTGTTATTTCCTTTTCATGGTACATATCGGCAGTTACTACCTGACCTATGTAGACATATTCGCCTACTACTTCCAGTACTTCGCTACCTAACGTAAACTGCTGTTCCTTCCCGAAGCTATTGAAGATTACCTTAGTCTTCTGCATATTGATTTTCAAGCCTACTTTTCTACTTTTCTGTCTAGGTCATCAATCATTACTTGCAGTTCATCTCCCGAGTTGCTTCGCAAAGCAATGTCATCAGCAAATCGCAGATTACTGAGGTATTCTCCATCTACTCTTATCCATAACTGCTACCATTCCAAGTGTCTGAATACTTCCTCTAAGCAAGCTGTGAATAGTACTGGGGAGATTGTGTCTCCTTGCCTAACACCTTTCTTTACGGGAATTTTGTTATCTTCTTTATGTAGAACTATGGTTGCTGTGCAGCGACTATATATATATATCTTCCAGTACTTTCACGTACGGCTCGTCTACCCACTGATTTCGTAATGCCTGCTTCACCGCCGAGGGTTCTACTGCTACTGTACGCTAAGCAAAACAAACAAACAAACAAACAAACAAAAGTACAAGAGAGTGTGCATCGGAATATTAACAGCACCTCCTTTCTTTGAGGAGTCGGTTTATTCATTCTACGACTGCCTTATACTCGACTGCCTTGAGCGCATTGTTATCGGGATGGAGGGGAATCGGCAAATAAACATAGTGAAAGTGATGCTCATTATGAGATAGCCATGTCGGTAGAGCACCGGAAGCGACATTCAGAGGTCGTGGGCTCGAACACCACCGGTAGTGTACGTAGTTTTTTTCGTCTACTTTATAATCGTTTCCCTTTGATCGACACAAAATATTCCCGTACCCTCTCCCTGGGTCGGCGGCTGTTGTCTCCCTGTATTAGTTAAACCGGTTATCGTTATCAGTGATCTCAATTCACAGAGCACGCTACGCACATTAGCCAATCAGCCCTCCCCCTCTCAACCATCATAGCGCTCGCGCTTACATCCGCCTCGCTCCTGTAACTGAGGCTACACATAAATGAGTAGTACCGAACGGCGTCCCTTTATTGGAAACTTCGCGCCACTGGGACACATTTAAGCCCGCTTTGAGCCTGAAGTCTCAGATGCGAATAACAAGAGGGTAGCCCCGCAAGCGCTTAGCAATGCCACGGCGCCGGACTCGAGCATTATATCGTACACCGTAGACACGAGCGGGGATAAAGCGCGGCGAGGAGGTCGTGCTACATTTGTGTAGTGCCATGATGGCCCTCCTAATGATTATTTTTGCTTTACTCGCACAAAAAATTCTAAAAAGTAAATCTGTAACGCATTACAGTCCATAAAAATGTTTTCATATTTTATTTCTTTTTCTTAAAGTTGTAAAATTTAAGTGATATATAATGTCTAATAAAAGCGTACTTGCGATAGTTTCGTATCATTTCATCTGCTGTACCTAGACCTCGAGGGCCCTGGCTGTACGCAGCTGTAGTATGCGAAAAGACCCCGCCGGTGTGGCGCAGTGGTTACGGCACTCGACTACTGTTCCCGAGTTGCGGGATCGAATCCCGGCTTCGGCGGCAGCTTTTCGATGGAGGCGAAAAGCAAGGTGCCCATGTGCTGTGCGATGCCGGTACACGTTAAAGAACCCCAGGTGGTCGATATTTCCGGAGTCCTCCACTACAGCGTCTCTCATAGCCTGAGTCGCTTTGTGACATTAAACCCCACAGAAATCAAAAATCAAACTTATGCGAAAAGTACCATGATGGCTACGAACACGATTTGCAAAAGAGTGGAGAGGGTCTGCATGGGAGTGCCGCCATCGCTCTAGTCTTGTTCGTATTAAAACTATGGCGGTAGCGATGAGCTCCACAGCCCCTGTCGTCCTCGCTTGGCAGTGCCAGCTTCAAAGCAAATAGAAAAAAAAAAGGCGTGCGTCGGCCGGGAATCGAACCCGGGCCACCCGCGTGGCAGGCGAGT
>JAJIZL010049281.1:0-10016 GCA_023969395.1 Amblyomma maculatum
AAAATCTTCGCTACAAGGATCAGAGCCGAGCTTCGGTATGCCGTATGTCATATGCGGTATGCCGCGACCGAGTGACGTGACAGCCAAGGCCAGCTGCGCAACCCCTTCGCCAAGTTCTGCCGGCGTTGCAGATGCCCATAGGAACCCATTCATTTGAAGGTCATCGTAACTATCACTAACTATCACTTACTAGTTAAGGGTTGTTTAACTAGCTGTATTGGATCAATAACTAGTACTCAGAAAGTGCACGTCATGGTTACCTGACTTCGTGTGGAGCGGCGGTCTCACTTTCAAGTGAGGGCATCTTCATAAGTAATGTCGGTGTCATAGCGGCGTCATCGTTACTCGTCGTCGGCGGCGGAGGATATTTGTTAGTTCGCCGTAGAGCAACATCGACCTCAAATGGTTGCCATCTTTAGTATCCCCTGCGGTGGCTTGGGGACCTTCATCGCACATTGTCGTTGTAGCTGCGGCCTGGCGACAAAAAGCGGGCCCTTTACGGCAATGGGGACCTAACCCGACGGCTTGGTGACGCAAATTCACCGCTACGCAGGTAGTTCTCAATTTCTTGAGGTCGTTCACCGTGGTGGGGTCGTGGGGTGTCGACTGCAAATCCGCGGAGGCCAATTCGTCGTTACGGGCAATGACGCAGAATTTGACCGGCCTCACCTCAGTGGAAGCATAATGGCCGGTTGTTCGGAGACATCCAGGCGTCGCACTTCCAGGAGCTTGGGGGTCGTTGGTAGGCTTGGCGGCCGGGGCCAAGGGGCGACTTGCAGGAACAGGACAGTAGAGGCGAGGGCTTGGAAAATCACGTCGGAGCGCAGGTCGACGTAATGCTGCAGAGTAATTCATCGCTGTCGTTTCTTGTGCAGGAGCTGTCGGAACTGTCGCTTCAGGAACACCAAGCGCCTGCTCGACTAATTCATGGACGACGTCCGCGAGCGTCGCCACCTGCTGTTGTTGGGGTGATGGCAGCAATAGACGAAGTTTCTCTCGGACGATCTCACAGATGAGGTCTCGAAGGCTTCCTTCGCTAGTAGGTACGCTGCTGTAAGGGTTGCGCTGACCGGTTGTAGGGGTCGATCATAGCGGTGCATCCGGGTGTCCATCATCTTCTCAATGGTCGAGGCTTCACTTTCAAATTCGTCCACAGTTTTCGGCGGGTTCCGGACAAGCCCTGCAAAAAGTGATTCTTTAACGCCTCGCATTAGAAATTTCACTCTCTCACCTTCGGTCATGTTAGGGTCGGCGCGGCGAAACAGGCACTTCATCTCCTCTACGTAGACCAGGACTGGCTCGTTTTGTAGTTGAATTCTTGATTGGAGGAGGTCCTGAGCTCCTTTTTTTCGGACAGAACTTGCAAAGGCCATCAAAAACTTTGCTTTGAATATCTCCCAATCCTTGAAAGAAGTGTCGCAATTTTCGAACCAAACTCGGGCATGTCCTTGAAGAACAAAGTAGTCTTGTCTGAGTTTTGCAGAGTCGTTCCAGCCGTTGAATTCTGCCACACGGTTGAAAAGGTCCATCCAGTCTCCCGCATCTTCATCCAGTCATCCATGGAAGCAGGGGACTCACGGGGTTGGACGAAAACAACCGGTGCTGTAGGTTCGGCCATTGTCAGCGTCGATGCCTTCCGAGATCGAATGGGGTCCGGCAGCAGACCGAATTCAAGTTGGAGCCCTTGAAGCCGGCGACTGGTTTGGTGGCCTGCTGGCTGGTCCTCCAGGGTAACAGGAACAAGGCTGGGGTATTCGCTTGAAGGATCAAAGGTAGCACCTCCAACAGATGCCACGTAGTGGTGACAAGGCCGCAGACACCAAAAGGAGACACAGGCTTGATGGTACTGAAATTAACTCTTTATTGGGCTGACTTGTGCCCGCAAAAGAACTAAGCAACTCGGCGGCGCTGATAGCAACAATCGTGCTCGTCTATCGTCAAACAAAGACTGCCAGTCACACTAGTCAACGTTCAATTTAAAGGCTGCTCAGAACAATCTAGCTAAGGTCGCAAACTGCTACTAGCAAAACCTGGAATATTGTAGAAACATACGCAAGTGATCGAAATCTTCGAGACAGATCTCGGCGCATTGTTGGCGGCAAAGAAAATGATAACGCGTCGTATCGCGACAACGAGCATGAACAAACACGAGATACAGAATTGATGAACGCGCCAGAATAACAATGATAAGGCCGCACGCCAGCGGCTACTAAAAACGAACGAATACAGTTGTGAAGGTTTCGTAGCATAACTCCCCCTTAAAAGAACATTGCCTCGATGTTCTAAAATAAACAAAGCAACTAAAATAGACACATTACAAACTTTAAACACAATGGATTCCTTAACGCGCGTAATACGGCTTCAGACGAACAACATGTACGATTTCTGGGCGTGCGTGTGGCCGTTGTGATGCTGCTGTACCTTCAGGACTGACTTCATAGTCCAATGGTCCGACGCGGCGAATGAGTTTGTATGGCTCAAAGTATCGACGCAGCAGCTTTTCACTTAGTCTACGGCGGCCAATTGGAGGCCAAACCCACACTTGGTCTCCTGGATTGTACTCTGTGTGGCGCAGTCGTAAGTTGTATCGTTGGATGTCGGTGCGCTGTTTGTCTTTAATACGCAGCCGTGCGAGTCTTCGGGCTTTTTCTGCACGGTGCAGGTAGGCGGCGACGTCAAAGATATCCTTGTTGGTTACGTGTGGCAGCTTTGAGTCGAGCGTCGTCGTGGGCTGCCTGCCGTACACAAGCTTGAATGGGGTCGCTCTGGTCGTCTCTTGGACTGCCGTGTTATACGCGAAGATCACGTACGGCAAGATGGCGTCCCAGGTATTGTGTCCAGCGTCGACATACATGTCGATCATGCCCGCGATCGTTTTGTTCAGGCGCTCCGTATGCCCATTGGTCTGGGGATGGTATGCAATTGTTCGTCGATGGCTTGTATGACTGTATTCCAGGATGGCTTGCATCAACTCTGCCGTAAACGCCGTTTACCTGTCCGTGGTTAGCACTTCTGGGGCGCCGTGTCGCAAGAGAATTTGCTCGACAAAACTTTGGCAACTTCTGGTGCGGTACCGTTGGCCAGTATTTTTGCTTCGGAGTAACGGGTAAGGTAGTCAGTGGCCACAATGATCGACTTATTACCCATAGACGAAGCTGGAAAGGGGCCGAGCAGATCTATCCCAATTTGTTGAAATGGCAGGTCTGGGGGCGGAATCGGGTTTAGTAGTCCGTCTGGTCTGATTGGCGGCATCTTGCGTCATTGACACTCACGGCATGTCTTCACGTAGTGGGCAACTTCAACAGGCAGTCGTGGCCAGTAGTCCTTCTCCTGGATTCAAAGCAACGTGCGTACACACCCGAGACGGCCTGCTGTGAGCTCATCGTGCAACGCCTGATGAATTTCCCGCTGGCGGTTTTGAGGCACAACAAGAATCTGCGCGGTCTTGTTGGGTGCGAAGTTCTTCTTAACGAGGAGGCCATTGCTTAACGCGAACGATGATAAATGTTTCCTGAACACAGCAGGAGGGAAAGCGGTCTTTTCGTCTAAGTTCTCGGCTAGCGCTTTCAGCTCAGGGTCTGATCGCAGTTGTTCTGAGAAACTGCTGGCGCTTAGAGGTCCCAAAAAGGCGTCTTCGTCCTCTCCTTTCACCGGTGCATCAACGGGGGCTTGTGACAAGCAGTCTGCGTCGGAGTGCTTGCAGCCTGACTTGTAGATGGCTGTGATGTCGAATTCTTGAAGGTGTAGGCTCCACCAGGCAATGCGGCCAGAGGTGTCTTTCAAATTAGCCAGCCAGCAGAGCGCGTGGTCGCCTACAAACTTGAATGGTCGACCGTGCAGGTATGGACGAAACTTGAAAGTGG
The DNA here is from genome assembly GCA_023969395.1 of Amblyomma maculatum. Classification (NCBI taxonomy): domain Eukaryota; kingdom Metazoa; phylum Arthropoda; class Arachnida; order Ixodida; family Ixodidae; genus Amblyomma; species Amblyomma maculatum. Next base: position 3,864 of record JAJIZL010049281.1, read on the forward strand.
CCCAGATGATCGCGAGGCACCCCTTCTCGGTCGCTGAGTAATTGACTCTGCCTTTTGTGAGACCTGAAAGCATAGGCGATTCCGTTTTCCTGTCCGGCACTCTTCTTATCGAGAACGGCTCCTAGGCCCACACTGCTCGCGTCAGTATGAATTTCGGTCTCGGCGTTTTCATCGAAGTGGCCAAGTACGGAGGGCACTGCCGACGGCGCTTAAGTTCATTCATGCTTCTTCATGCGGCCCTTCCTATTTAAAAGATACGTCAGCCTTTGTGAGCTTAACTACCTAACAAGCCTTTGTCACAGGCTCGTTAGGGAGTTGATGTCTTGACTGAAGGATAGCCTTGGCTCTTTCCTTTCGAATGACATTTGCAAAGGCAGTCAAAAACTCTTTCTTGAAAATACTTCAGACCTTCAAATCTGCCTCATAATTGTCGAAGCATGTACGGTTAATCCTTGAAGGGCAAAATATACTTCCCTTAGCTTCGCTTCATCGCTCAAGCCGTTGAAATCTGCGACACGGTCGTAGAGGTCCATCCAGCCTTCCGCATCCTCAGTGGGGAGTTCATGGAAGATGGACGGCTCCCGGAGCTACAAGAAGACAACCAGTCCTGTTGACTCGACCATTTACAAATTTGATGTCTTTCGGTGTCGAACGGGGTCAGGCAGTAGACTGTGTTCGGGTTAGAATCCTTGAAGTCGGCGGCTGGCTCGGTGACCAGTAGACTGGTCCCGCAGGGTGACAGGAACGAGGCTGGAGTCTTCGCCTGAAGGATCAAGGACAACACCTCCACCACATGTCACGTGGTGGTGACAAGTCGATGACATAAATGAAGAGTCGGTGATTGCACTGAAGAAACGTTTTGTTGGGTAACTTGCGCCCGCAAAAGAACTAAGCAATTCGGCGGCGGTGATAGCAGCAAACACGCTCCTCGATCGTCGAAGAAAAGAATTCCCGTCGCACAAGTCAACGCTGAATTTCAAGGCTGCTCAGAACAATCTAGATAACGTCGCAAACTGCTACTAGCACAACCTGGAACATTGTAAAAACCTAAGCTAGTGATCGGAATCTTCAAGTCAGATCTCGGCGCATCGTTCGCGACAAATAAAATGATAACGCGTCGTATCGGGACAATGAGCGCGAACAAACACGAGTACAGAATTAATAAGCACGCGAGAATCGCAATAATAAGGCCGCATGCCAGCGGCTGTCGGACAGGAACAAATAAAGATTTCAACAGTTCGCGGCAATTCGGAAGCTACTTCGAAATTTGAAGCTTTTCACTGTGAGTGTGAATTCTATGTTACTACACAGTTTACCGTGCTGTTCGGTGTGGGCGCTCGCAGCATTCATGAATTAGCAGTGCGTACCTTTCTTTGAAGCTGTGAAGCGTACCTTTCATAATTGGTTCACAGGAATGAAAAGACGAAGTATTTTTCACACCCAATTGTTTCTGTGGACACCTGATGGCACCGTAAGGAAAGGAACGAAGGTGGGAGGAAAAGTCCCCTTGAGCTCTAAAGCGTGCCTTTCAAAATTGGTTGACATTGATGGAAAGATGCAGTACCTGTCGAACTTGTTACTGTGGGCACCTGATTCACGCCGCAAAGGAAGGAGGAAGGTGGAAGTGAATGTGTAGCTGGTTACGAGGGACAACGCCGACGTCGCGAAACACAGGAACGGGCGCCAACGGGCTGGGCTCTGTTTGATTGATTTATTGGAAGGGAAAGGCACAGTAACTGTCTCACTTGTTTTCTGTGGACACCGCAACCGCGCCGTAAGGGAAGGGAGGAAGGTGGGAGTGAAAGTGGAAAGAGAGAAAGAGGAGCCATAGAGGTGGGCTACGGAGTAATTTCTACCGTCTGGGGATCTTTTAACATTCGCTGACATCGCACAACACACGGACGCCTCTTCGCTTCGCCTCCATTGAAACTTAGCGTACGATGTCGGGTTCGAACCCGGGTACTCCGGCGGCTGCGTTTCGATGGAGGCGAAACGAAGAGGCGTCCGTGTGCTGTGCGATGTCAGCGCACGTCTAAAACGAATGCCGACCACAATTGAAGCGCAGTAAACCCCTCTTTCGAGCGTCTAACTTGATTTAACCACGAATGAAACTGGTGATTTTTTCAATATTAGTCATGTTATTTCATCCCATTCTGTGCGATTTGCTCTTGTAATTCTCTTTCGGTTATTCTGATGGACTTTGGAAAATGAAATGCATGTGAGCAGTAAGTGACACGTTGTAATATGTGGAGCTATAAATTTATAGCAACTGCCAGATTTGAGCTGGGCAATTAAATATGAATACTTCTGGGGCAAATCGACGTGTTTTCTGTTGTGACATCGGGGCAGCTGAGTAGCATTCGCTCGGCTCCAGAGAAACTTATGCTCTGTTGGGTTGCGCATATGGGCGCGCGAGGATGTACCGCTGCGTCACCTCTCGGAAGAGCCGGCATGACTATGTAAGTGGGATAACGCACGTTGAATTGCTACTCAAAGTTACGCAGGTCAGTTGCGCGGTAGCATTAAGTTCATTTATTTATTTAATCTACACCTCTGTATGGGCCTGGATAAGCTCATTTTGAGGTATCAGATCCACTCATTCGGGAAAAAAGCACTTCACCAAATAAGAGTGATCGAATTTGACGCGCTTTACTACTTCGATGACGCGCACCGGCTGCAGCAGTTCTGCTGTTAAGAAAATAAAAATGAAGCTACCGCACAAACAGTCAGATGTAAGCAGTCAGTGCACAGGCAAATTCCTCTGTAAGAGGAGATGACTGTCATTAGCCACCGTTTGCAAGCTCCCTTCAAAAACATAATCGCAAATTAAAACGGAAAATGGCGCAAACGCTCCACCTCATCACCGAACACGCGGGCGAGCTCTCGTCACAGCAATGGAATCAGTTATGTAACCGATTAGACGGCACTCTACACATGAAGAACTCGTGGTCTGTCCTCCGCCATATGCTAAACCCGTGTTCCTCACGGTCAGAAAATAATAAACAAATCACCAAACTACTGCACGAGGCTGAGAAACAGGGGCAAGACGTTGAAGCAGCTCTTAAAGCCACATACTTCCCCGACCTAAAGCAGGAACCATTACCGGCTTACAAAGGAACCCCCAATTCAGACTTGGACGCTCCCATCACAGAGGCGGAGGTATGGGCTGCCCTGGGTAGGCTCCGCACCACGTCCGCACCAGGTCTTGATGGAGTAACTAACAAAGCGCTACGAAATTTAGACGCCAAATCATTAGCCTCTCTCACTAGGTACATGAATCAACACTGGGACCAGGGCACGCTGCCCCCGGAATGGAAATCAGCCAAGGTAACGTTCATACCAAAACCTAACAAACCTTTAGACCTTAAGAATCTGAGACCAATCTCTCTCACCTCCTGCACAGGTAAAGTCATGGAGCACGTAATCTTAAATCGACTTAACCGATACATGGAGCAAAACCAGCTCTTCCCCACCACCATGCTTGGCTTCCGCGCGGGTCTGTCAACTCAAGACGTCATGTTACAACTTAAGGAGGATGTGCTCAATCCCGTTTTCCCTCACATCACCAGAGCTATCCTTGCATTGGACCTGACGAAGGCCTTTGATAATGTTGCCCACTCCTCCATTTTACAATCACTGAGCGACCTAAACGTGGGCTCTCGCACGCATGACTATGTTGCTGCCTTTCTCAGCAACCGATCCGTCTGCCTACAATTAGGCACAGTAAAAACTTGCCCTTTCACGCTAGGCAGTAAGGGAACGCCCCAGGGAGCAGTTTTGTCCCCATTTCTTTTTAACATTACTCTTATCCCGTTAGCGAGGGAACTTGACAAAATTCCTTCCATCTACAACACCTTGTATGCGGATGACATCACCATCTGGGTCAATACCGGCAACCATGGCGAAATAGAATCCAAACTGCAGCTGGCCGCTGACACGGTTGCTACGCATGCAAGCAGCATTGGTCTAAGCTGCTCGGCAGCTAAATCTGAGCTCATAGTCATGGACCTAAAAGAACAGAACCCCCCTAATATTCAAATCACATTAAACGACATCCCCATCCGCAGGGTCAATAGAATCAAAATTTTAGGTCTCAGTATTTCTGACAACGGCTCCAACGCCGAGACCATAAAATTAATTCGTGCTGCCATTTTGAATACAGCCTCACTAATTAACCGTATCGCCAATCGCCATCGCGGCATGAGGGAAGCGGACACACGTCGCCTCATTCAAGCATTTTGCCTATGCAGGATCACCTACTCCATCCCTTACCTCTACCTCACACCCACGGAGACCGAGCAACTCAACAAACTTATCCGCACAGTCTACAAAAGCGCTCTCCTCCTCCCTAAATCAACGCCTACTGAAAAACTACTTCAACTAGGGGTTCACAACACCTTAGGAGAGCTGGTAGAAGCTCACCTCATTAGTCAGTACCACAGACTCTCACATACCGAAACCGGCCAAATTCTTCTGCGCCGAATTGGGATAAACCTACCCGGTCATACCTCGGCCACGCTCAATCCTCCCACCGCTGTTAGCAACAACCTTTGCATTCCGCCTCTTCCCAAAAATACCCACCCGGAGCATAATCGTGAGAGACGGAAAGCTAAAGCCAAGGCTTTGCACAAGCACTACCCTCCTGGCTCTCCGGCAGTTTACGTAGACGCGGCCGAATATCAAACCGACCAGCTTTCGCATTAGCCGTCGTGGATGGATTCCACAACACGGTAGTCAGTGCGTCCATTCCAAATTTGCAGGATTCCCTGCAAGCTGAAGAACCAGCAATTGCCCTAGCAATCACACGCTCCTCTGCTGAGTATATCTTCTCAGACTCCAAAACAGCAATTAGTAATTATGCCCATCGCAAAATACACTCCCCGGCCGCAAATATTCTAGCATCATCCCCTCCACCGAACCACCTCATCACCCTCCTCTGGGTCCCTACGCACAGCGAACACCCAGGCAACACGGCCGCTCACTCCCAAGCCCGAGCACTCGTCAACCGGGCTGAGAGCGACCTGGTGCCTTCGTCTCGCAGTGCCAGAGATCGGCTTCGTAACTACCACGACCTCACCATATTTTATAGAAATTCCCGCCTGCTGTACCCTCCTCCGCATAAATCTCTTCCCAAAAGCGACCAGGCTTTCTGGCGCAGACTTTAGACGGCCACAGTCATGACCCCTTTCCTTCTCTCTATTATAAACCATGGCGAAACTTCTCCTCACTGCCACTTGTGTCCTAGCACCAGAGCCGACTTTACTCACGTCTTCCTGAACTGCCCGAACAAACCCAAACACCCGTGGCAAGGGCCAAGACATCAGGAGCGATGGAAGGCTGCTCTACGCAGCTCGCTGCCAGAGGTACAGCTTCTGACAGTGAGCTGGGCCCGAGGGGTCGCCGAAGCCCAAAAGTGCCCGGCCATCTAGAGCGGCCTGAGGGCCCATCGTCGTCCTGCTCCCTCACTTCCCTTTACCCCCCGCCCCCCTCACTTGGTTCTTTTTTTTTTAATCATTAAATTTGCTACCTACCTACCTCCCTTGAACATAGTAGAGCAAACAAGTTTAACTGTGGGGAGGATATCGAATAATGTTTTAGCAAGTGTGGAGACGAGCGTTCCACGCAGCGAATTCTTGCGCACAGACTACCGTCATTGGCAACCTTTGCTGGAGCGGATGTTTGTTATCCCCGCGCACAGTAGATTTTTTTTAAACATATCTAGATCAGGACATCACAACATGCATGCAATGCTCTATCTCGTTTATTCACGGACTCCGCCATTTGTAACTACTGCAGAACAGAGGACTCTGCCGGAGACAACTCAACATGCATACCGCTCCGCGAGGCGGCAGAATTTTTTACATCTCTTCAGTGAAACTGCCATGTCACAGCGTTCATTTAGAATAATTTGAAACCTTTTGGGCTTCGTAAGATCCCTCCTTTCTTTAGAAGAGTACTGTTCCACGAAGAAGCTAGCAATGTTTCCTACTTGTCAGCAATAGTATGGTTAGCTGCACAAGGAATAAGCGCAAATTAACATGCGCGCGCCATTTCTTCTGCCGCTAACCAAAATTTTAGCGCCAACTCTATGGACGAAATCGCGCTTGCCGAAATGTCTGCTGCGCACTTTATCAGAATGATCGCTCGCTGATT
>JAJIZL010049282.1:0-10929 GCA_023969395.1 Amblyomma maculatum
ATTTCATTTTAGCAAGAAAAGGAAGGGCAAGGACGCCAACGACGAGAGGGAACTGAGAATTCAGACCACTTAAGTCCTTACGCGTTTGGCTCGCGACCTCGTCTGACAAGTCAGGAGCCCTGAACTACGACGCAGCTGGCGGAGTGCGTCAACCGGAGCCGGCTTGACACGCACCGCTAAGCGTGCGTTCTTTAAACGGGGACTACCGCGACGCGACATTCGTAAATCACTGCTTTTAATTAAACTTATTTCGCTCACTGCCTTGACTCGGGCTTCCCTGAAAAAGGGGTCGGAGTACGCAGGGAGCTGGAAAAAGAAAGTAGTCGGGAGTGCATACAAGCTCGAGGTTCCGACGAACTGACAAGTTCCGAACTTGGCACCGAATGCTGCTGCCACAAGTCACGCGGGGCTTAAAGTCAGGGGCGGCTTATTAAGGCCATTTTATTTATTTAGTTTTCTATAGATGTTTGCGATTCCAATATGAATTATTGCGGGAAGGACACCGAATATTACAATAGAGCAGCGTGTGAACATAGAAGAGCAAGATAGGCATTAAAAGCGCTGATGTAAAATTACGCATTACTCAGTGTTTACGACATGAAATGAGATAATAGATGAATCAGAGATAATTCTGAAATATTTGTAATAAAAAGTAACGAAATGCACTTCGTATTCGCACGCATGAGGCAGAAGTGAGCGTTGTTGAGTGGAAGTAATATAGCCAGAAATGATTGCCATGTAGAACAGGGGTTTGTTTCATATAATTGAAAGTATTGAAGTAATGAATATCACCCTTTGATGTGTGAGAATGACTTATTTCTGCATTCTTATTCCTTCTGTAATATTCAGTACCCGGAACACTCGCTGTTGAAATAATACTATTAATTGACTGAGAATTTTTTGGCCGCCTTTCAGCATTTCTTTTTTTTGTCAACTAGAGAAAAGCGCTATCGACATCGATTACTTTATATATCAGTAGAGGAATATAGTTTTGGCATCTAAACATGACGCGCGTTCTTCTGTTTGTCCGATTATTCGCACGATTTCTGCTATAAACTGCCCCATTAAGAGAGCGTGAATACTGACGAAGGCAATAATCCGATTTATATTTTTGCGCATAAACCTTATGGACTACTCATTTTTTAGCTATTTCGAATAATTTTGCGAGCGAATTCCCGCAGAGTCCGTTTTCTCGTTGTACATTCTATAGTTAGCAATGATATAGCGGAAGAGATGGAAAGTAGGCATGCTAGCTGACAGTGCATTACGCGTTGCACAATTGTTCCTTTTTTTTTCTTTTTTTTTTTTTTTTTTTTTAGGGCAGACTGCAGCTTCTTTCCAAAGAGCATGAAATAGGTATCGAAGTTTAGGATGGGAACATTGTCATCGAAAATATCATGTACTACTTCCTTAAATGATGCTCGAACAGAAATAGTTTTCTTGCAAGGTATGCAAATATGCTGATATTAAAGCAGCCGGAGGTCCTTTGGACAAGCATTTTGATGCCGTGTTGCGTGTCGAGGACTAGGAAAAATAAAGGAGAAGCTTCAGAAAACGAAACGACCCGAAAGCTCATAAATCGGAGCCCCGACCCACCCTCCCCGCCTCCTGTCGTTTTTCGCAGGTGTGTTAAAAAACGAAACTAAGGGAAACAATGGCAACTTGGTGCTTGCCTGGTGCCCGTCGTGGCGAGGGAAGTTCGGGAGCAGCGTGGAGCAGTCGCTGTCTCTCCACCCGCCGGGAGCTGCTGCTCTCCGGCGGAGAAAGAGAATCGATGGCGCTGTGCTGGTCGCTGGCTGCTTCTGCCACCACCCAGCAGAGTTTTTCTTCTTCCGCGCAGGAACAGACGTGGCGTCGATTTCTTTTGTGACCTTAGTAATCCTGTCTCGTTCAACCCGCGAAGGAGTCCCGGGTTCTAAGAAGCCTGGCGGAGAAGGCGGTGTTTGGGTGCCACCTCGTTGTTGTTGTGGGCGTTCTATTCCGAGCGCAAGTCGCGGCTCCGAGCGCGTTTGGAGGGCGCTGTTCCCAGTCGTCGACGCCGTAGTACGCGCGCTACGCCGCGCTAACGGCGCCGCGGGCGCTGGCGCTCGTGGACGACCCCGCCGCTTGCGTCGGCGGTGGCGGCGCGGTTGAAGCGCCCGGCGGACGCCTCGGCCGAAGGATGTCGCTGTCGTCCGCGCGGAGGTTGCTATGGAGACGACGCAGTATCACTGCTTGCTGATGCCGATGGTGCACTCTTTGGCGCGAGGGGCGTCTGGATGGACCTGTTATGAATGGCTACGGAGGTTTCTTTGTTTTCGGTGTGGTTTTCTGGGTGTCTCTTTTTTGCAGTCACAATCATTACAGAGATAATCACAACTGTTCTGGGTGAATAGGGCCAATAAGAGTCCCCTTGTGCGCTGGTTGCATATCCTGCAGCAAAGTAATCATTGTGCAGAACGAATCAGTCGAGCCTTGAGCCAAGCTAACGTACTTCGTTCAGCCGTCTTAAATTTAGACTTGCTTACAATTTAGGGAGCTTCAATTCGAGCAGTTTAAGTCTCAAGTGATTACCTTCAAATCGTGTCTGGCTGCGTCCTGGCAACCATTGTCGCTAGACGGTGTGCACTGCTCTTCTCGGCACACCGAGACGTACTCCTTCTCATTCGGCCCACCCTTTCTTGCTTCGTTCCTTGATGTTTTGTGACTCTGAATGAAGATTTGATAGCGTGGGAAAGCATTCTTGATAACTGCAAAGCCTTTTCTTTGCTGAAGGAATATTTCTTTCGTTTAGCAAGCAGTATTTTGCGAACTGGCGCATGTAACCAGTTCACAAAGTACACCCGATAGCGCGGGCGCCGCAGAAGGCAGCAGTTGAGCATGTGAAGAGAGGTCGTGTTGAATAATGACCGGATCTACCAAATATGCCTCTTTAATAATGACTCACATGACGCATTGTTACTCACTCAACAATAGGCGTGACGACAATCGAAGCTCGCTGGAGCGAGAAATATTGCTACCTCGTAGTTCGGCCTTTTGCCGACAGACCTCGTCTGCGTCGGCTTTCACCCGTGCATTTAGCCGGGTTGCGCTCGCGTGCTGTTTTGGACGCGGACTGGCACGCCAGGGTTTTTGTTATTATTTGTTTTTGACAACGTCTGTCTGTATTGGCGTCAATACACGGTTATCTCGCTTCCTACCGTTAGGTATTCTGTTCTTCCAATGCTCAGAAAGAGTCTGCACTTGCTGTTCTTGGTTAGTGGGGTGAAGCTAATGCCTCTCTATGTCCGTTACGGAATGCGTGAATACAGTTGGAATTAAATACCACGCGGCGTTTATTGATGCCAAAAACTGCATTTTAGTTGACTGTTCTGCTTATATAATATATAGATTACTTCCGGGATAGCTCTGGTAACTAACATTATTAACTAACATCATTAACACAATGAACCAAGATAAGAACTCGGATGCCACTTTGAACGAGGCGACTTCACTGCTTTTGCTTTGTTTTGTTTTTGCTGAGTTGAATGTTCATCACTTGATCATCACTTAACGCAGATCAACGCGTGCGTTTTACATGTGCCGGTAGAATTTGCTGATATACTTCCAATACTGTGCTAACGATAACGTCAGCCGGTCCCCTGGCCTCGAGATAGTTAGCGTCCATGCTTCATTCATTCGGAAAGAGTTTGGTATCATTGGAATACGGTACGGGATGAATGCACTGGTGATACATTTTTTTTTTTATATTTCGGGGGCTTGCTTTACAGACAGCGAAAAAAAAAAAAAAATCTCATGGAGGTGCTTCAGCAGAAACAGTTGAATAGATGTTGCTTGACCCCCTCTGCAAACTTTACGAAATGCACATGGTCCTAGAGGGAAAATATATTGTTTGGTTTGGTTTGGTTTGGTTTGTAGGGTTTAACGTCCCAAAGCAACTCAGGCTATGAGAGACGCCGTAGTGGAGGACTCCGGAAATTTCGACCACCTGGGGTTCTTTAACGTGCACTGACATCGCACAGCACACGGGCGCCTTGCTTTTCGCCTCCATCGAAAAGCTGCCGCCGAGGCCGGGATTCGATGGAAAATATATTGTGTAATTCATGTTAGTTATTTGCTAAAGTGGAAGCAAAAATACTCTGAGGATGTCCACATGGCGACAATGTTCCTTTGTTTCCCTCAGCTACGGTTAGTGATTTTTGTAAACTTTGTTTAAATTTACGTGAATTATTCTTTATAAGTATGTCCAGCAGTCTGGCAAGGGAATGACATTTCGCGATTGGGTGCGATGTCTATTTTAGAGTAGCATTTCCGAAAACCAGCTTGTCCGATTAGTTGATTGAAGTGTAATATTAGTATCTTTCTATTATCATTTATATTATTAAATGCCCTGCACCACGCCGGTGTGGCGCAGTGGTTACGGCGCTCAACTGCAGTGCCCAAGGATGCGGGATCGAATTCCGGCCGCGGCGGCCGCTTTTAGCCTCGGTGGAGGCGAAAAGAAGCCATTGGAAGGCATGGAATGAAAATGTTAATTTTTAACGAACTGGAGTCGAACAGTTTTAAGATGCACTGGTTGGAATAACATCCGTCGACACAGGGCATTTAGTTTAATTTGGTTTGTGGGGTTTAACGTCCCAAAGCGACTCAGGCTATGAGAGACGCCGTAGTGAAGGACTCCGGAAATTTCGAACACCTGGGGTTCTTTAACGTGCACCGACATCTCACAGAAGCGAGTTTTCTAGCGAAACGTTTCCATCCTCTTTCACATGTATTCACTTTGCTCGGTCATAGCCATTCATCTTCGCTTTCACGTTGCTTCTAATGGTTGCAGCTGTCCTTTTCTTTTTACTTGCTCTCGCAATATCCGACTCCTTAGCCTCACTGCCCCTGTAATTAGCGTTGCCTTGCCAAAAGTGACCATGCGACGAAATTTGCCTTTCAGACGTGTAGCGGAGTCCTTAGAGCAGCTCTGAAAACGAAAACGTATCGAAAGATGAAATGAAGGGCTTACTCCACCGTGCACAAATTTAGGGCTTAAGGAATGCCATAAATTTCGCACTACATGTGCTTAAGAAATGAACCCTGTGTATTGATTATACCTTCCGAAAAGACGGAACCAAGTTCATATGAAGTTCATCTGCTTTTTCAAGCATCGTGAGTGCTAACGACATTGACTAGATCTATGTACTTCAGTTCATCGATCTGAACCTTCCCAAATGCTTAATTTTATCTTCTCTGTTCCGGTGCTGCCTTGGCCTTTATAGCCTCGTTATTCATATTCAAGCTAAATTCACGTCTCGCCGAGCTCTGTCTTATCAGTGATGTCAAATGCTGTCATATATGTATCTCCTTGAATTAGTGTTTTGCTTCCTTGGAGAATGTGACATAATCCCGTTTAGCTGACCTACCCCATGCTTGTTTTGCGCAAATCGTGACCACTATTCTTATAGGTTGCAATTGAACTCATATACGATGAGCTCGTTGTCATCGGAAAAAGCTTTCGGCTGACAGGCTTGTAAGGTCGCAAATGTCAGCCTCCATATACAGACCAGGCAATCACGTGAAGGGTGAACACCTGCGCAGACATGACGCGAGGTGTATTTTGCTGGCCGCAAGTATGAAAGAAGCACGGGCAAAACTATGAAAATTAGAGAACGGTAACCAAACTTTCGGTTTATGGAACATCCTCAGCGTGCCTACAATTTGGTTGCAGTAGAACTGTCTCGTCTTGAATTTTTGAACCATGTGACTGAATGATTTGGTTACTGAGTCGAGAACGTTTTCGGGCATAAAATTGAACAAAAATGAGATGTGCGAAGAAGCGGAAAGGGTAATATGATATTTTCAGTCTTCACTCGTACATAATTAATCCGGAAACGAGACATTACTCGTAACACGTCTTACTACTTTCGATGCATACGAGTTATGTTAATGGGAATAGGGGATAACCTTTGTACTTACGTGGAAGATAAGATAGAATACCGAGAGCACTTCCGAAGCTGCATTTTATATCACATCGGTGCAAAAAATGCGGAAGAGAACATCACCGTCATCCACGCATGAGCCATCCATGAGAACATAAAAAAGTTAGGAGAAGGGGAAAAATATTTTTTATATCGGTTCCACCATTCCTGCTTGTTGGTTATTTCGGAAGCAATATGAGAATTGCATCTATTTCGGTCGAACTTTTTAGTTCATAATGTTTTACGATAGTCATCTTCATTTGACATACTTTCTGGTGTTAATTTCAATTACGTTTTAGTGAAGTATTTATCGCTTTTCATCGGCGATCATGCACTTTCTGGGGCGGCAACAACGCCGTGTGCTTGTGAGGCTCTTGAGTTGCTAATACAATATATATAAAAAGAAATTAATGATGTCAAGCAGCAGAATGATTTAATTAGGATTCTATGTCACTCAATAGAAGCGGCCGAATCAACAGTACTAAAATAAATGCCGACTCAGAACAGAAACACTGTGTATACGTAAAGCTATACATCTACCTTGTCAGAAGCGGCACAATTAATTGTTTCAGGACCTGTTTGTACAAGGCTGAAGGTTTCTCTCGCTGACGTATCATTTCGCATTTCGACACAACGCGAACAAACACGGCTTCATTTTGTGGGCATTTACACGTGAGCGCTCACTCGACACCGCTGACTTACCTGCACGGGCCAAATAATGAATTACCTGACGACACATGCTCGTACCATGCTTCCACGGCTATTTGGAGTAATGAGAAAAAAAAGCTCTCTCACTTGGCAAGAGCACGGAACCATGCCCTGTTCGCCACGCTTCACGGAGCTGCCCCAGTTCATTCTCTCTCTTCGCTGCCACAATAATTTCATTTCACTTCCTGGGCTATTACGGCTTGAAGCAGTTGCGTTATTTTTTTTTTAAATGTTGTTCATGTCCGTGCAAAACTTGCAAACTGTGAAGAAAAAATGCGTGCTACACACCTTACACTATAGATATATGGTTTCAGGGTCTTCTAGACTTGTATGAGTTCGTTGGGACTAGAGGCTCATATACAGAGAGATAAGAAATTATAAAATATTATAAGAATAGATTATTTGAATGGGTGCCAATGAAAGCAAATTATTTCAGCGTTTTTCTTTTCTTTTTTTTTTTTTTTTGTTCAGGTCGGCATCAATGACGTCGCGGTTGGAAGTCGTGTGCACTCATTAGAACGCGAAGCGGCGTTTGCACTCACTGTGTTTTTACATCACGTTGTATGCTAGATTGGACAGAAAACATCGTATTCGCACAAGCATAACTCGGCCAATGAAACGCCGGCAAAACTTCCCTACCTCGCTGTTTCAAACTTCACGACGGCTGTGTATATATAAGTAACCACGCTTGACGCTTCAACATATGTATACGGACTCGCATGGAGATCTATAAATACTGCAATTTTGTTCATCTCTCTGTTATGCCAAGAAGGTTTAGTTGTATTCGAATGTTTACGGTATCGTATCCGCCATATGCTGCATGCACACACTTGCGCCACATATTTCTGAAGCGACGCGTCTCCACCGCGCTCTAGGAAAGAAGTCACTATTTTCTCGAGGTGTGTGGAGGTGCGACATTGCGCACACAATTTATGAAGCCATATCGCGACACCAGTTGTAAATTTTACGTTAAATGGTGTACCTTTAGCGTTCTTATTTCTTTTGGGCTGCTTTAAAGGACATCGTTGACTCGTACAGTACTGTAGAATGTGTATTCTAAATTCTTAGCTTTGTCTACGCAAGAAAAACTGGCGTAAAGAAATTGGACGAAAAATTAACGACAGTCGTGTACGGCGTTCCAGAACAGAATATCGTGTTTATCGCCATCGCTTTGAATAGAAGAACAGACAGAAATAAATGGCGTAGCTTAGCCTCCGTTTCCGCAGCTGGATCTCATCCCCTTTATACGTTAGCAGCAAAAACATGGCGCGATGTACAGTGGTATCTATGAGCAATGTGACAAGAAGCAAATATTTAGCATTCATGTATTTATTACTGCATATTTACCTAAGGCAAGCTCGACCTTTCCTGGTTTAGCTAGTTTCCTGCTTACCGTGTCGTATCGAAAAGTCGTTTTCAAATGTAGTCTAAGTGCCAAATGCCATTTTGTGGAAATTTGTGTTTTTTCTTTGTATTGTTGCTCAAGACTGCACATGTTTTAAACAAACCATACTTTCATTCATATGATTGCCCATTTTACTAGGGCGCAGAAGCGTCACAGATACTATCAAAGTAAAAATACTCTGCAGTAATAAAAATGAAGATATATGTTGTAAAACGCCGGCAGAAATCTGCTGTTGAACATATACGCTATAGAATGAGAGCATCCACCTATTAGATGATGATCAAAGCGACTAAAGGTGAAGATGGAAGGTGAATAGTGCTTGATTCTACAAACCTGTTGACTGGAACAACAAAAGGAACATAGCATGTTTGCTAATAACGAAGGGTGTCGTTTTCTGTTATTCCTTCAAGGCTATATTAGTTTACTCCTTTCACGCGATTTCCACTGTACTGTCTTTCTTTTGAAAACTTCAACATTTCGTGTGTCTTAGCGAGCATTAAAAACTTCCTATTGTAATAATTGGGAGTGCTGAATGACAAAAAAAAAAACACGATATTTTCAGGAACATTATCCCAGACACTGCAGATGTGAATGTGATACACCCTGACACATTTATGACTATAGGACATTGTTTACATAAAATTTATAATTATAATCTTGCTTTCCACTATTTGGTGGTTACTACTACTGAGGAGATCGAAGCCATGGGAACTACGATATAGTGTGAGTTCATGAAAAAAAAAAGTCGTATTATCATCATCGTCATCAGCCTGACTATACCCACTGCAGGCCTCTCCCATATTTCTCCACTTAACCCGGTTCTGTGCTAGCTGCATCCACTTGACCTCCGCGAACTTCTTAACCTCATCCGCCCACCTAACTTTCTGCCGCCCCCTGCTACGCTTTCCTTCTCTTGGAATCCAGTTTGTTACCCTAAGCGACCATCGGTTATCCTCTCTTCGCACTACGTATCCTGCCCATGCCCATTTCTTCCCCTTAATTTCCACTAGAATGTCGGTAACTTGAGTTATTTCTCTGACCCACTCTGCCCGCTTCCTATCTCTTAATGTTACCACTACCATTTTTCGTTCTATAGCCCTCTGGGTTGTCCTCAACTTAAGTACAGAACTCTCTTGGTTAGCCTCCACGTTTCAGCCCCATAGGTGAGTACAGGTAAGATGCAACTGTTGTGTATACTTTCCTCTTGAGCGATACCGGTAAGCTGCTAGTGATAATCTGCGAGCGCTTGCCAAATGCGCTCCATCCCAATCTTATTCTTCTTGTTATTTCCTTTTCATGGTCCGGATCTGCGGTTACTACCTGTCCTAAGTAGACATATTCGCCTAATACTTCCAGTATTTCGCGACCTAATGTAAACTGCTGTTCCTTCCCGAGGCTGTTGAACATTACCTTAGTCTTCTGCATATTGATTTTCAAGCCTACCTGTCTAGGTCATCAATCATTATTTGCAGTTCATTCCCCGAGTTGTTTAGCAAGGCAATGTCATCAGCAAATCGCAGATTACTGAGGTATTCTCCATCTACCCTTATCCCTAACGGCTCCCATTCCAAGTCTCTGAATACTTCCTCTAAGCAAGCTGTGAATAGTACTGGGGAGATAGTGTCTCCTTGCCTAACACCTTTCTTTATGGGAATTTTGTTACTTTCTTTATGCAGAACTATGGTTGCTGTGCAGCCACTATGTATATCTTCCAGCACTTTCACGTACGGCTCGTCTACTCCCTGATTTCGCAATGCCTACATCACCGCCGATGTTTCAACTGAGTCAAATGCTTTTTCGTAATCAATGAACGCTATGTATAGGGGCTGGTTATATTCAGAGCATTTTTCTATCACCTGATTGATGGTATGGATATGATCGATAGTAGAGTACCGTTTCCGAAACCCTGCTTGATCCTTTGCTTGATTGCAGTCTAAGGTTGTCCTGATTCTATTAGCGATTACCTTAGTAAATACCTTATACGTAACAGACAGTAAGCTGATTGGTGTGTTTTTTAAGGTCCTTAGAGTCCCCTTTCTTATGAATGAGGATAATCTTTGCATTGTTCCATGCCATTGCTATCCTGGGCTATTTTTTCTGCACAGAACAAAATGAGGGCATTAAGCGACCAGGAAGTCTGGCGCGGACACAATGTGCGCTGATGACGCGCTGCAGAGCTTACGGTGCCAAGTTGGAAGCGCAGGCGAAGTTTAACTACGCTATGTGCATTCTTCTGCTTCATAGCATAATTAAAAAAAAAAACAATAAGAATCGCCAACGACATGGTTATTACTTAAAGTTTTGAGAATCAGGAAGCAAAAGGCACATGCTGCATGCTGCAGAACAAAAGGAGCTGACAGTTCTAATTCGGCGCTATAGTCTTTACAAAACGCCAATCGTGGACGTGTCTTTTTTTGTTGGTTCTACTTTCGTTCATGAAAAAAAAAAAAAAGAAAAGAAAGTCTTCCCAGATTTTCCCGTCTCTAAAGCCTTACAGAACGAATTTTATTTCCTTAAAAAATTAATAGGCTTCGTCTTTTCTACGGTCCCGATTTTCTCCTTGGCAGTAACCACCAGGCTGTTGTAATATTTTTTTAAAGATTTTATTTTGGTTTGCATTACAAAAGCAATGAAAACCGGGGGAGAGCAGGCAAAACGTGTATCAACACCTGACGAAGGCCCACCCACCTAGTAAGAAGACTGCTTACAGAAATAAATCTTAGAAAATCGCATAAAGACATACACATGAAATACGCACAAAATTGTGCAATACAAAACAAGATATATGACAGCATATTGCTGGGAAACAGATTACATGTGACATAATATCACATTGCTCCGAGGAAAAAAAATCATAATATATGTACAGAC
>JAJIZL010049285.1:0-33791 GCA_023969395.1 Amblyomma maculatum
CTGCATCACCGCGGGAATATATCTATCGAAATCGCTTTGCCTGCATCTTAAAGCTGCACTGAGGTGTCGTCTGTTTCCTGCTTCATCGCTGGCATATATCTCTTTCACTTGCCTTGCGCTCGCCTGATTCATACAGTTCACCTTCCGCGTTTCGCTAACTCCTTCCTAAACATGAAGCTCCCAATGCAGACAGCGCGTTTCACGTCTGTTTTTTTCTTTGGCGTTCTGTGGATGGTAGCGTTGTGAATATTACGAAACGAAAAACGGTACGTGATGTAAAGTTCACATGGTTGTTAAGGTGTGTTCACATAGGCGAACAGTGGACGAAGTGGATGATTCTGGATCAATTTCGGCCACCTAGGGCTCTTGAATGTGCGCGGACATCGCACAGTGAGCGCATAATCTGCGTATTTACTAAATTCCCGCACCTCAACGTTGTAGATGTACTGTCGGTGGTAGATGGATAGTTCACCGCGGAGCGAACAACTTGATATGGCTGCAATTGACTGAAGGTAAGTCTTGGAACATAAGAAGAAGCAGGTTTTCGGCCATGTAAACACACACATGGCCAAAGATATTGTAATGCAGATTCATCGCTGAATGCTACTGTGAATATTTTAGAAGTTTATTCCAAACAATAAAAAAGAAACCAGCCGTTGCAGTGTGCACTGACGTTTACCTATCATACAAGAAAAGCGAGTAGCTAGGACACCCTAATAGACTAATATTGCTTTCGTACTACAAGCGATATTTCAGGTTTTCCTCTGATGCTGAGCGTACAACAGCTATGGGCTCTTGATTTTGCTGAAATTCTGTGGGAATTGCGTCCTTGACTAGGTGAGGCCCATTTTTCTTCATCAAGTAATACATTTCCTTTATAACTGCTGTAGTATTTTTGGGAAAAAAATTCATCCTTGAAATGCCACGCACACACCATGTGCTTTTAAGTTAAATCTCGGCTAATTTGGGGAATGTTCCGCTTCCACAGCTTGAAAAGCTTGAAACCAAATAGAAGTCGAAAAAGGCGACATTTTCTTTTCCTTCGCCGTACCCTGAATTACAGCCAACGACAAAACACTCAATTGCCCAAACCGCCGTCCGCATACTTAAAAAAAAAATACTCAGTGCACAGTATGCGCTCCTCCCACGTCTGTCAGGTCGTACCGTCCGCGTATTGTTTATTTCGCTGCGTGGTACCATCTGGATGCCCCTGTCGACTCATTCTTAAAGGAGTATGGAGACAACAAACTAAAAACTACGCTGGCAGAGCTTTACCGTAAAGTTTTAGCTTAAAAAAAAAAAGATGCAGTTCGGCGTACGCGAAATTATGACTACGTTTCAACTTTAGTGTTTTCCGGCTGACGTGCAAAGCTATCAAAGTTCGTCTGCTCTCCGCACGTTGTACGCGATGCTCGCGCGGTCGCCTGTATCGAGCTCGGGTGCATTTTGTTTCGCTTCACTGTCGAGAGGCGGCGCACCAATTAGTCTCTTTCTGCAAGGAGGATAAGTAGAGGAGAAAAGCGTAACCAAAGCCTCGTCGGCGAGGAAAGGGGAGCGGAGGAAGAGAGTACAGTCCGAAGCTGAACGCCGGACGCCAGCTCGGCGTTCGTGTAGCAAAATCGGCCTACGCCGAATGCACTGCAGCGCACCAGAGTCGGCGCTCCTGTCTTATCTTACTCCGTGGCATAGGCCGACTGATTATGCGACGAAGAACTAAGACATCATGTCCGACGTTGTATGGCAGGTGCGACAACAGCTGTACCACATGCCTCCTAAATAACAGGAACCTATCTAAGCGAAAGATGAGTCCATGCTTACGGACGACGGTAGCGCGTGGCGATCGCCTGACGTTTAGGTTAGAAAAAATTAAACATGGATGTTGCTCAAAATATTATAAACTGAGAGATAGAACTAAACATGGCCCCGACGATTACAATACTCTGTAATGCGAAACTATCAGGCGCAACTCTTTACGTCGCAGTAAACTGAGTGTCTTCTTCGTCATCGCCGATAAGGAGAATGATGCGTCTGTATCGTTAACGTTACAGTAGCGCTGGCCACAGTACTTCTACAGCAGACCAAGAATTCATTAGATGTCTTTAGCATTTCTGGTTGCGTGTTGCTGTGTGCGTTACTCTGAGTAGCGGTGTCTTCCCGAGCGGCAGTGCTCGTGCACTGATTGGTCTCAGGAAGGTGGGCATGAGCTCAGCTGATGGGATACTAGAGGCATGTGGCTGCCTCAAAGCAAGCTGGCACGCGTCGAAACCAATGAACCGCCGTCATACTGCCAGTGGGAGGGACCCCGCAACTCCAGTAGCGCAGATTGCAATACGTAACACAATCAGCTAAAAGTGTTTATTCATCAACAACGAATACTTATGAGAATGCTGGAAGGCATTTAATTGCCATTCGATTGTCACTGAGCGTATAAAAGTGTATAATTACTCCATTCTTACAGTGGTTAGGGCACTCGAATTATGCATCCAAGGGTGCGGGTTCCAATCTCGGGCAGGGTGGCCGCTTTTCTATAGAGCGCGAAAAACAAGGCGCCTGTGTGCTGTGGGATTTCATTGCATGCTAAAAACCTCCTAGCTTCTAGAGATTTCCAGAGGCCTCCACTACAGCGTCTTTGATAGCCTGAGTCGCTTTGGGAAGTTAGAAGTCATCAACTAAACTAAACAAAACAGCTTCGTTGTTACAAATTATTTGCTCCTGGAGGATCCCCTGAACCATGGATCCCTAAAAGTTTTGGCTGTTCGATGTTTGTGTGTTCTTACTTGATTACTTATCCACACTTTAAGGGTGAAGCAAGCTTTTTCTATCATTTGGCGATATAATGCTGCGGTTCGACACATTGAATGAAGATGAGGCAGACGAAGTGTGTGTATGCGCATGGCGCGTGCACAGAGCCCCAATCCTTAGCAGTGGTTTGCGTTTTGACATCTGGTACGTCCTGTGCTTGTGTCTCGTTCTGTGTGAGTGTATCAGTGTTTACGTGATGTGAACGCCTCATGCCACGTATCATCTTGGTGGAGGTGCGGACTTTGCCATTCTCCGCGTTCTGGCTTATAGCACCACGGAGCTTCGCAGCGGTCGCTACAAGGGCACTGCCTCAGTGGCTCAACCCGGCAACACGCGCAGCCCCACTGCCCCTACATTCATGGTCATGGCTCGTCCCATTTACCCCTACATCTCTTCCGGTGCCTTGGGTGAAACCTTCGACAAATAGTGTTCGATGTACAAACCTGTCAGCACCCATAACAGGTGGGACCCCACCGTAACGCTGGCAAACGTCGTTTTGTATTTGTCTGGTACAGCGGGGCAGTGGTGCGGCATCCACGAGGACGAATTAACTATTTGGAAGATCTTCAAAGAAACGTCGCGCTCTCTTCAGAGTACCAGATGCTTTGAAGCTCGCAGCCAGAACACACCTTGAGTCGTGTGCGCAGCCTCCATCTGAAAGCTACTTTACCTATTTTAAAGACCTGCTCGGCTTCTGTCACCAGGTAGACACAGCCATGACGGAATCTGCAAAGGTGGGCCACATCTTAAAGGGCTCCGCGGACGACGCTTTCCTTGTCCTCCTCTGCAAGAGCTTTGACACCGTGGCTGCCCTCATCAACGAGCGAAGTCTCTTCTAGCTAGTAAAAAGCCGGCGCATATTTTCACATTGCTAATGTCTTCTCCATATGGTCGCCACATCTTCGTGTGTTGAGGAGCAGCCACCAAGTAGCACACATTCCGCTTCGCCCTTTATTATCTTCGACGCTCTGATCCAAATTGTTCGCCGCAAATTGGAGGTCAGTGCACCTTCGTAACTTCAACCTATCGTTCCGAGTAACCCCTTGCCCGATTTTTGTCGCCATTCCGCGCGAAGAACTTGCGACCTAGGACCTCTCGCCTGCTGTTTCATCGCCCACCCCAGCGTCCGGCCACTACGCATGAATATTGTCCGTCTCCGGGCCCCATACTTCCGCCGCTACCGAAACTCAGCGCATTGACGGACACCTGATCACCCGATATGCATCAATTGTTCCTGTGCCGGCCACATCTCCCGGCATTGCCGCAATACCTGGTCTCCGACTCCGCGCTCTGAGTTTTCCTATGACTAACATCTAGAAATGCTCACCGTTTTCAGCCCGGACCACAGCCTGACCAGTCAGATTTGGCGCACGCTTTTGCGAGCACCCTGCCATGTCGCTCTTCCCCCCTTCCCGTCTACACGACCCCTTAGTTTTAGATCCCTGCAGTCCCCTCGATCCTCAGCTGCTTCCTCATACGGCCGATCTTACTAAGAAATCTAGATGATGCACCTCTCGGATGTGACGCTGCATCCACGACCAGGCCCAAAAATCCTAACAGACCTCCAATTTCAACCAACGAAACAATTGTGTTGATGGGTTTCAATGCGTGTGCGTGTAGACAGTGGAGCGCATATCTTCATCATGAGTGCGAATCTTCCTCGTCGTTTAGGTAATGTTCTCACGCCGGCTCGGTCCCGGATTCGAGCCGCGGATGGCGGAACAGTTGAGGTTGGCGGACTCTGAAACGCTCCCTTTAGTGTTGCTGGCCATGACCGCCCGGTGCAGTTCACTGTTTTCAACACTCGTGCTCATGACCTCACCCTCTGCCTCAACTTTCTATCACAACACTCTGCCTTGATCGACAGCTCGCAAGGCGTCGTGCACCTAGATCTTCCAACTTGCGATCTCTGACCATTGAATTCTCCCCGTGTCTATTCGCCGGCCAAGATTATCTGTCCTCACTAGCCGCCTCATTCGTTGCCTTGTGTCCTACCTCATCTGTCCCCGATGCTGACACCTTATTTGTGCCTGTTTCCGATCTATTGTTGCGCCGCAACGTTGCACTTCCCCATACCGCCACTAGAGGCAAGGGGAACACTGTGCTACTGGCACTGATCAACATCCGCTATTCGGCCCAAGGGTTTCCAACTATCATATGCTTGGCTACGTTCTCACTTATTGGTTTCTGCCAAGTTGCCCCAATGGACACTGAGCATGCCGCAGCTTCTGCAGACCCTGCCGACGATCCTACTCCGACTGACGTTATCATGGCAACGATGCCCTCCGATTTTCTCCCTGTCCAATCTTGACAGCTGCGTGCACTTCTCCAACCATATGCCGACATTTCCGACCTTCATAACAACGCCCTCGACAAAGCTCTTACTGTCACACACCGCATCGACACATGCGACGCTCCTCCTATCCGCCGCCGACTATACCGGGTCTCCCATGCAGAACGGCAGATAATCCAAGCGTAAGTGGCAAAATACTCGAGGAAAATATTATTGAGCCCTCACACAGTCACTGGGCTTCGCCCGTTGTCCTGGTTAAGAAGATCCATCGTCGTCCTGGTCAAGAAAAAAGATACAGAAGATCCAAAGTGTGAATAACCAGCACCTGAATACGATCACTGAAAGACGCCTATCCGCTTGCTCGAATCGACGATGCTCTGGGTTTCCTCTACGGAGCCAAATTCTGCTCCATCTGGCTAATGGCAAGTTGCAGTGGATGACCAGGACTCTGGGAAGACTACGTTTGTCACGAGGGATGGGCTATATCAGTTTAATGTCCTTCGGCTTATGTAATGAATACATGATGGACTCTTTCACCCACGTTTTCATCCCACATGTCCGACCTCTCTATAGTTCTGTGACTCTTCCGCCGTGCCGGACTATAGTTCAACTCTTCAAAATGCCATTTCACCGGTCGTCAACTGAATATACTTGGCCATGTCGTCGATGCTACAGGTGTTTGTCCCCATACAGACAAGATCTCGAGCTGTGAAGGACTTCCCGGTGCCCCGTTCGAGCAATGATGTCCGACGTTTTTTGGGTGTTTGATCCTACTTTTGTATATTCATTCAAGATTTTGCCTTCTTTACTCAGCTGCTATCAGATCATCTTAATAAGGATGCAAGTATTTACTGGGGCTCCTCTCAAAATCAAGCTTTTGCTCGGCTCATAAAAAACCTTACCACAGCACCGATCTTGGCACACATTTATGTGTCAGAAGTCCATACGAATGGCAGTTGCCATGACATCGGAGGCATCCTTTCTCAGTGCCATCCGGAACACATCATGTAATTGCCTATGCCAGCCGCCAACTGTCGCATTCAGAGAACTACTCCATTACCGAACGAGAGTGCTCGGCCCTGGTCTGGGCTGTTGGTAAATTTCGACCGTATCTATATGGCAGGCCGTTCACATTTGTCACTGGTCATCGTGCGGTGTGCTGGCTTTCTTCTCAGAACGATCCTAAAGGTCTTCTCGGGCGTTCGGCATTACGACTACAAAGATGTGACTGCTGTGGTCTACAAGTTCGGTCGGTCGCACAAAGATGCTGACAGCCTCTCTCGGTACCCTGTAGCCAGACTGATACTTCCACGAGCGCTTGCGCCATTGATCTAATCTCTCTGTCACTGTTTACAGCTATTGGCGAAGAACAGCGTCGGGATCCGGAGCTTCTCCCCCTCACTGATTGCCTAACGTCCATCCAAACCGACCCTTCACTGAACCGCTTTGCTCTCGTTGACGACATTTTATACCGCCAGAATCTCACTCCACTGGTCCTGACCTTTTAGTAGTCCCCAAGCACTTATCAGCAGTCGTTCTCCACGAACCCATGATCTCCTGTCTGCTGGCCGTCTAAGTGTTGCTATCACGTACGATCGCCTCCATCGTCGGTTCTTCTGGCCGGGTCTCTACCGCCCAGTGCACCGCTACGTTGGCGCTTATAATGAATGTCAGCGTCGAGAGCAGCCTGCGTCTGCTTCCGATGGCTTTCTTCAGCTCATCGACCTCCCCCCCGGAGCCGTTCTACCGTGCTGGCTTGGACCCTCTCGGACCTTTTCCTGAGTCCATGTCTAGCAATAGATGGATTGCAGTAGCCACAGAGTATGCAACCGGGTACGCGACATAATGCGCGCGCTCCCCACGAGTACTACCGCTGACGTGGCCGACTTTGTTCTCCACATCATTCTTCATGGGGCTCCCCGCCAACTGCTCACTGACCGTGGCCGCACCTTCCTTTCAGAATTCGCTGACGACATTCTTCGCGCGTGCTCAACTAAACAAGTTGACGACTGCTTACCACCCAAAACTGATGACCTCACTAAGCGGCTCAGTCGCACTCTTACTGCCATTCTTGCCCTGTACGTCTCATCTGATAACCGTGAGTGGGACGTTGTCCTGCCATACGTTACATCTGCATATAACTCCTCCCATCACGATACTGCCGGCTACTCTCCGTTTTACCTCTTGTGCGGCGTGGGCCTCAACTGCGTCTTGACACATTGTTTCAAAGATCTGGTCCCCCACATCCTGAATATGCCCGTGAAGCCATTGGCCGTGCTGACCATGCTCGGCACGTCACCCGTTTCTGCCTGGAAGTCTGCCAAGCCTCTAAGCAAGAGCACTACAAACACCGCCACCTCGGCAGCTCCTTCTTAACGGGTTCCCTTCTGTTGCTCTGGGTGCCTTCTCGCCATATTTTGCTCTCGAAAAAGCTTTTTTCTCACTATGTGGGTCCGTATTGTGTGCTGCACCAAGTCACAGCCGTCACCTACAAGATTGAACCAGCCGCCTCCAAGTGCACTTGCCATACCGTACACTCCGATACCGTTCATGTCTCGCACCTTAAGCCCTACAATTTAACTTTTTCCGACACTATCTAAGCAGAACCGCGACAATGTTTCTGCGCCCGGGGGCCATGCTACAGGTCGACTCTTAGAAGATGAGGTAGACAAAGTGTGTGTGTGTGCGCATGGCGCCTTCTAGGGGCCCGAATCCTTGGCAGCGGTCTGTATTTTGACGTCCGGTACCCTGTGCTCGTGTCTAGGTCTGTGTGAGTTTATCAGTGCTTACATGGTATGAACGCCTTCTGCAAATTAACAATATGCTTCAAACCCGCAAGAATAGTAGACAACGCTACTTTGTACAAGCTTATGTACTTGTCAAGGATGGGTATGGGTAACGCAAGTTTTCAAGCTGATTAACGGTTGGGGCATAACTATTTTTCTTAAGTGAACTGTGTTATCCATACAATGTATTGCATACGTGTTTGCCATGGCTTCCTCTGTTTTTCTGTGAATTTTGAGCACATAAGAGTTTTCAATGATCGATCAGAATATGTAAATTTATTAAATCAACATTCACTTCCGAATTTCTTACAGAAGCCCATCAGCTGCTCACACCACATACCTTAGTCACTTGCAGCAGTGTGGCCTCCTACATGTAAGTACAAAACGCTTATATTTTGAGCCTGAATGAAATCGACTATATATCATTGATTCCAATTCTCTAGACAGTTGTGTAAAACATTCCCATCTGCTCTCTGCTATAAGCTATGATAAGGTGCATATCTGTCAGATATCAAGTGATAAGCGAATGTCAGGGAAAAAATGGTGTACTTGATTTCCTGATATTCGAATTTATATTGTGTATATTCTTGATCGCCCTTTTACTTTTTAGGAGGAAAGTTATATCAATTATTGATGTATTGCACAGTAATTGCACATGGATGGTTTTCATCAATGTTGGTGCTTGTATCGATATGACAATTGCGGGCAAAATTTAAATCTGACTGACACCTTCAAACCCCGGGGATCCAGAGGTTCACGCAGGGACAGAACATTAACGCTAATTAACAGGCACGAGCAGCCCTAGACGAATGCCAATAAAGACGGCGAACCTGAAGCGTGCGGCTCGCATGGCAGAATCGTTTAGGGCGCCGCGAATCGTGCAGTTTGATGTCAGACAAATCCCTTTGAGGCCTTGTGGAGCTTCCTGCATGTTTCTTCTTCTCTCTCCAGAGCATCGTATCTAGACCTAAGCCCATTGCCCACTACGCTCGAAGACACCAGTTATGCTGCACGCATATTTTCGCTTGCTATCCTCGTTTGCAATGAACTTTAGCAGCGTGCGTCCAGCACCGTCAATGGCGCTGACATCTATGCGGAGACTAATGGACGGTGTATGAGCGCGTAAGCGCCTAGATGTCGGACTATCTCAGGGAGCTCAGTAAGGTTTCGTCGTCGTGTTCCGGGGTGTTTAACCTAATATTCTATGATCAAGTATTCGACTCGTATATGTGGCCTTCATTCTACAACACCTCGTCGGAAGCGGCTGACCATTAAGTGGTGCGAACACTTCGCGCTGGAAAACATGCCCCGTTTTGCGGTCAGGACCTTAGGGAAGCTTTTACGACATGAAACTTCTGCAGCGGCTTAAATCAGCTAGGCCAGGATAAAAGTTGAGGAAGTTCAGCTCGGCGTATCTGTCGCTCCGCGGCATGACGCCGCCGCATGGCGAGACTTCCTTCTCACTCTTCCGGCGCCTCGGTTGCGCGCTTAAACTTTCGTGTTTCATTTTTACGTTGTTGTTGTTGTGGCTGTAGGAAGAAGGAAAAGAAAGTGCACGGGTCTGCTACTGGCTCTGTAGCTGACTCACCTCCGCTGCCTCGTGCAGACAGAAGAGAAAATAGAGAAGGAAGAAAAGGAAGAGTGAGAGAAAGACGCGCGCCGCAACGACGGCCGTCGTCCACCATCGAAATGGTGGCGGGTGCAATGACGGCCTACAATAAATAGACATTCTGTGGCAGGCTAGCCCCCGCCGCAAGCGGCGGTGGCCTACCTGTCCCTGCCCCATCAGGGGAGTACTGCGCTGTCGCCCCTGTCACGCCAATCAATGAATTCCGGGTTGTGTGACGCAGCTTCTCACAGTCTCACAAGGGGCCGCGCACTGTACGGGCGCTCATTGTTCGCTTCTACATCCACGGCGCATCTTACCAGTAATCTCACACGCTCAGACTAACCTGCACAGTTAGTCAAATAATGATATAAAGGCATACGTGAAGGAGACTCGGTTCAGGAGAAGAGACGGGCGAACGGTTCGCGCATGCGCATTAAGGCTGCATAACAAGGCACCTGATGTCACCAGTCAGCGCAGCGGAGGACACTGGCGTGTCGCATGGGCGGAACACCTGTGGAACGCTGCAGCTGGCTGCCATGGTTATAGCGATTGCGAAGTTGTGGCCTATGACAGGCACGGCGAAACTCGCTTCTACAAGCTTATGTAGCTTTCAATACAAAATATTATCGACATTTCCCACGTGGATGGAAATTATAATTGCTGATGCCTGGAGGAAATCTAATGTGTCGTCTTTCATAAGTTATCGCCGAAAACCCAGAAATTATTGTCGAAGCTATGCTTACATAAGTAAAGTTGGTATATCGTGAAAAAAAAAAAAAAAAACAGCCGACTTCTAAGGGTGTTTCGGTGTGCATAATAAATCGCTACCGGTCAAGGCTATCCTGACGGGTGTATGCTACCTTGAACATGTAACATATGGCAGCATGTGGAACGCTGCACAGAGTGTTTTAACCACCTCTAGAAAAAATTTCTTGGTATACTTTGATTCGTACAGTATTGATAAATATATTCCTGGTGCATTTTGTGCATTACTTCCATTTAAAAAAGTGCATCCTCTTTTTTGTGCATTTTGAGAGTGTTCAAAGGTAGTTAGAAATTCATAATTTTGACACAGTATTCATTTTCTCTCTACTAGCATGAAAATAATTCCATGAGTACATTAGTAGTACTGCTTTGAAAGTACATGTCAGTCAGTATATTAGCGGAAAATTATTGGTGGATGAAACATAGCAATACCAGCTAAATAAAGCTTGTTTTAATAATCTTATAAATGCACTAAACGGGAAAACATTTTATTTCAACATATTTGTAAAAACATGCTGTTTTATACTCCTGGTATATTCATAGTGTAATCATTCCATATTTTTGGTATAGGGAAAAATATTACAAAAGTGACATAAAATAAATACAATGCATTTGAAGTGCGTTTGTAGTACAGCCTTTTAGTTTCTAAGCTTAAGCCTTAAAGTGATTGCTAAACTATTTTCAACGAATAATTAATACATGTATAAAAATATCCCCATTTGCCTGTTACGGTGGAGGGCTCTGTTGATTTTCTACGCATATTAATCATGAAATTCTCCTTCAGAAACTCGAACACTATGGCATAAGAGGCATTTCGCATCAATTAATTACGTCATATACTTACGATACCGTACTGAATTTGTCGTCATTGAAGAAAAGCACTCCACAATAAAGTCAAATAAAACAGGTGTCCAGCAGGGAAGCATACTGGGACCAATTCTTTTCATACTGTATATTAACGAGATAGTTCGCGTTGATCCAACGGCACATTACTCAATCTATGCTGACAGAACAAGTTTATTCTTTTCAGGCAAATTGTGTGTTGATCTAGGTATCCGAGCGAATAAAACTTCGTCCGAGATTAATTCCTCGGCTCAAATTAACTGCCTAAAGCTAAACAATAGTAACACGAAGGCTATTTTATTTCACCCCCGACACACACATGTCGAGCGACCTTCCATTTTCTTAAATAACACTGAAATTGAAGTGGTAAACTGCTTTAAATCACTGGGCGTGTATTTCTCAGAAAACATGACATGGGGTGATCATGTAAACTATATTGTTGGTAAGCTATTTAGGACAGCTGGCATTATGCGCCATTACTGCTACAATTTTCCTATACCTGTTAACATGCTCATATATAATTCTTTATTTTCCTCTTTATTAAATGATGCGTTTTCTGTATGGGCAGCAACAACAGTCGGAAATATTAGCAAACTCACTGTTTTGCAGAAAAGGGCTTTACGCCTCACCTGTAAAGTTACATATCGCTTCCACACAGCAGGCCTATTTAAGAAGTACCACATTATACAAGTTACATCGATGAACGATCACAGACTGTGCCGCTTATGTAAACTCAGTTTATTAAAAAAATAATGATGCCATCACTACCCTAGCACGGCTAGAGAAAAACATATTTGCTTATAATGTGCACCATCCTGAGGTGTGGTATGTTCCAAATTGTAGAACCAATTATGGAAATCAAATGTTAAAATTTAAATTGCCTACATTTCTGAATCACATGATGAAGGATGCTAACATTCACATATCAGATTTATCACCAAAAGAGCTGCATTTATTGTTTGTATAATGTTGTCATATGATTTTCTTGTTCTTCTTGCCTGTTTTACTTACTTTTTTTTAACGATGGTGTCATATCCGACTGTGTTCTCTTGCCGCACGCTTCTGTCCTACACCGTGTGCTAGGGGGTCAGGCATCTTTGTTAACAGCTTTTCAAGCTGTTCAAAAATCTTTTTCCTGTCCTCCTCGCAGCATATTTTTGTTGTGGAATAAAATTTGAACTTTTAGCACTAGCAATTTTCAGTAGCAATATTTATGTACAGAATTGAACTCGGCGCCGTTTGTGATGCCCATTATTTATGGAGTTCAAGCGGTGCTTGCTGTTGGCTACAGCGAAAAACTATATAATAATTTTAAATTATACCTTCAACGCTACACTGATGGTCGTCGTTCCGGAATATCTGGCTGTGGCAATAGAGGGGTGGCTATAGAAGTTCAATGTTGCGCGGTAATTCATGGTATGTATTTTTATTTTCAGTGCGATCCCCGATATCGGAATATTGCGTGTGGACCCTTTTGTGAGTGCGTACCCCATCCTCATCGAATAAACTATTACTGGTGCAAGATTGAAGGAGTACCGCTGCCCGCTCGTTTCGTGCCAAGGCCGGCAGCTGTGGTGCCATACTAAGTAGGGAAATGTTGGCGGTGTGTTTGGCATGGTGCTGCAACAATAAAGAGTATAATCTCAGTAAAGTTCAGATCTCTAATTGTTTATAAGTTGTACTGAAATGACTCTTACCTAACATTTGGGACTAGGCAGCAAGATTGTTCTTAGCATTATCGCGTAGATTCAAAGGGATATACTAGAAGATTACTAAGATTTAGTGCTATGGTTCCCATATTTTACAATGTCATACAGAAGAAAGCAAACAGTATACGATCCATGTCGGTTACATCAGTGATATGTACATAGAACTGAATCGCATAATGGCGCATACCTGACAGGTCTGTGAGGAAAGAATGGACATTTATCTTACTTGTGGACAGGTGGACAAATTTGTGCCTGCATAGCAAGTCCAAGATGTAGCCATTGAAGAGATTCTTCCTGTAATATTTAGGAGGACGCTTAATACCCTCCCCCTTTAAGGGCAGGTCACGGTAGTGAAGAGTAGCATTCAGGGGTGCAGTTTAGGATGAGCACTTTATAGCGCTAATGTCGTGTCTGAATAGAGAACACGAATTCTACAAAGGGGTCTCCACCCGGAATGATATTGCGCAGAACAATTGTGAAGTTTTTCTTGCAGCAGATTGATGATTTATGTAGTATATTTGAGATACGCTGCGGCCTTTCAGTTGAAAAACGTTTCATGCGTAAATAACTCATTTTATGCGGAGCATCACGTTTCCCGTGAGTGTTATGGGGTATTGGAAATTCACGAGCAGGCTAGGTAACGTAGTTGTGACGCCATCATCCCTTCTACCGGTGAAGAATTTAGTGACAGAATAATAATGACTGAAACGCCGATATCAAATTTTCTAATTTTTCAGGAACGGCCCCCCGTTTTTGCGACCTGCATGGACAGTTTTGGAATTCCGCCCAGACAAGCGTCAGCCGCCTCTCGAAGCTTTTATGGTTTCGGATATAGGCTTCGTTTCATCACGGGCCCGGGACTTTGCCAAGCATTGACGTCGTCACCATGGAGGAGGAGGACCTACCTTCTGAAGAGTATCCACCGATGTACCAGAACTACGCAGTTCACTGCTACGAATGCGGCTCCGCCCCTTCCGTCGCTTCATTATCTTCGAAATGCCATCGTATGTCGGAAGTCCCGCAACTGAAAAACTTGTATACGAAAAGTCAATCACTTTTGACTCAATGTAGCACTTATAGGAAATCGAATACACGGTAAACAGGGTTTGAGATCAGTATCAGATTCCTAAAACAAGCCTATGTAATGGGAATGTAAATATCACCAGTTCAAAAAGCAGTAGTCTGAATGTATTATTATACCATTTAAGCTCTGAATGTGGCTGATAATGATCTCATCTGCTTATGTGCCATAATACGAAACATGGAACGGTGTCCTTCAAATTGCACATAATATTTACTTCTAGTATTCTCGCTGTTGTGTTTTTATTGCAACAGAAGTGAGCGATTAAAAAGAGCGCAGTCTTATTCACTGGCTGCGCCGAAGGCATCATCGCTGCCGTATGTGGACAGAGGCGCCTTAAAACAGAATGCGAGAAGAGATAGAAAGAACACACTCGAGATCGCAACAGGCGCTTTTGCTGAAACGGCTGCTTCAGCAACATAAGCCACTGGTGAGAAGCCTTTACCACAACAGGTGATGCGCCTGGATACCAGCCTCGATGGACTGGAAACCGTCATCGCTCTCGTTAAAATATATCTACAAACTGGCTTTTGCATAGCCTGGCGTTTTCATTTCTTGCATCCGCCAGACGATCCACATGTGGACAGATTGACAGAATGATAATGTACAGTCTTTGTCAAAAGTATACGGCCCAAGGGGTTCGCTTTTAAGCACTCTTGCTAAGCCATTGGAAACAATGCTAGAATATATAGGTAAGCATAGAGAAGAATGGGGACTAGATTTATCGTCTGCGAGATTTCGGACGGCGCAGATGTGTAACAAGCCACGTTATGGGACTTAGAAGCAAAACCCTTGGGCCATATATTTTTGACAAAGACTGTACATAAAATGAAATCAATCGTTATCTGATGAATATACTAAGAAACTATGTGGCACGCGCTACGTTACTATCTTTGCTTATAAATGATGGAGTGAAAGAAGTGCGTAAATGTTACGGCTGAAAAGGGACTCATTTTCTATTGCGAGGTGTAAACCATACTATATCCGATATTCCTAGATAACCATTCAAAATGCACTCATGTCTGATCAACTCCTTTACACTTCCCTAGAAGTGCGGCCTACGCCACGACTCCTGACCACTGGTTAGGAGAAGCGGCGAGTAACAGGCAGGTCTGTGCTAGCGAGTCTCGCCTAGAGCGGAACGCAATGACTCCCTCTTTGCGATAATTTGTGGGCCTACATTTTGTGCCTTGGTGGCACGAAATCGGCTCACATCTTTATTAAGACAATGCGACACGAAGGAAGCGCGCGCGTGGCACCGCATAGATAGTTCAAGAACCTTGGACAAATCTCCCCTGCTCTCAGTGCGCGTAGTGGCCGTCGTCAGATGAGGAGGGGACGTAACACTCAAAAGTGCCATACCTCGGTGTCACACATAACTCATTACCCATTCATCATCATCATCATCATCATCATCATCATCATCATCATCATCATCATCAGCCTGATTATACCCACTTCAGGGCGAAGGCCTCTCCCATATTTCTCCACTTAACCCGGTTCTGTGCTAGCTGCATCCACTTGACCCCTGCGAAATTCTTAATCTCATCCGCCCACATAACTTTCTGCCGCCCCCTGCTACGCTTTCCTTCCCTTGGAATCCAGTTTGTTACCCTCAGCGACCATCGGTTATCCTCTCTTCGCACTACATGTCCTGCCCATGTCCATTTCTTCGTCTTAATTTCTACTAGAATGTCGGTAACTTGAGTTATTTCTCTGACCCACTCTGCACGCTTTCTATCTCTTAATGTTATCCCTACCATTTTTCGTTCCATAGCCATCTGGGTTGTCCTCAACTTAAGTAGAACCCTGTTGGTTAGCCTCCACGTTTCAGTCCCATAGGTGAGTACAGGCAAGATGCAACTGTTGTATACTTTCCTCTTGAGCGATACCGGTAAGCTGCTAGTCATAATCTGCGAGTGCTTGCCAAATGCGCTCCATTCAAATCGTATTCTTCTTGTTATTTCCTTTTCGTGGTCCGGATCTGCGGTTACTACCTGTCCTAAGTAGACATATTCGCCTACTACATCCAGTATTTCGCTATCTAATGTAAACTGCTGTTGCTTCCCGAGGCTGTTGAACATTACCATAGTCTTCTGCATATTGATTTTCAAGCCTAACTTTCTACTTTTCCTGTCTAGGTCATCAATCATTATTTGCAGTTCATCCCCCGAGTTGCTTAGCAAGGCAATGTTATCAGCAAATCGCAGATTACTGAGGTATTCTCCATCTACCCTTATCCCTAACTGCTCCCATTCCAAGTCTCTGAATACTTCCTCTAAACAAGCTGTGAATAGTACTGAGGAGATTGTGTCTCCTTGCCTAACAAATTTCTTTATGGGAATTTTGTTACTTACCTTATGCAGAACTTTGGTTGCTGTGCAGCCACTATATATATCTTCCAGCACTTTCACGTACGGCTCGTCTACCCCATGATTTCGCAATGCCTGCATCACCGCCGAGGTTTCAACTGAGTCAAATGCTTTTTCGTAATCAATGAATGCTATGTATAAGGGCTGGTTATATTCCGAGCATTTTTCTATCACCTGATTGATGGTATGGATATGATCGATAGTAGAGTACCGTTTCCGAAACCCTGCTTGATCCTTTGCTTGATTGCAGTCTAAGGTTGTCCTGATTCTATTAGTGATTACCTTAGTAAATACCTTATACGTAACAGACAGTAAGCTGATTGGTCTGCAATTTTTAAGGTCTATAGAGTCCCCTTTCTTCTGAATGAGGATAATGTTTGCATTCTTCCATGGTTCCGGTACCGTCGATGACACCAGGCATTGCGTGTAAAGGGTGGCCAGTTTTTCTAGCACGATATCCCCCCCCGTCCCCCCGTTCTTAAGCAAATCTGTAGTTATCTGATCCTCTCCAGCTGATTTCCCCCTTTTCATAGTTCCTAGTGCTTTCTTGACCTCGTCCTTCGTCACTGGTGGAACATCTGACTGTTTTTCGCGGGGGAGAATAATGACACGTGCCTAGCGCCGCGCGGCTGCCACGCTTAGGTTCGACGACCACGAAGCGGTTGTTAGCTTGAGAGGCGCACTGGGGCTGGACTCTGTTATCGGAACTAGAAGCCGACCTTATTCTCGGGTTCTCGCTTACGTGTACCTTCACGGCTCCCTGGGGCTTGAGTCCTGAGAATATAATGACGAAATGTTGGGTATTGTAAAAACTGGAATGTATGGGCGAAGAGGACAATGATTGCAGCCTCCATTTTACTTAATTGAAATTGAAAAAAAAAGGATCACTGAATGCATACAGAGAAAATTATGGGGGAACGTGTGCTCCGCCTTTAAGAATATGTGGCGTCAATAAGAGCTTCTCTCTGCGACTCCCCGTGCGATTGGGGACAGGTAGGTCACCGCCGCTTGCGGTGGGGGCTAACCTGCCACCGAATGTTTATCTTTTGTAGGCCGTCATTGCACCTGCCACCTCTTCGGTGGTGGACGACGGCCGTTGTTGCGGCGCGTGTCTTTCTTCCGCCTTTCCTTTTCTTCCATATTTTCTGTTCGGTCTGCACGAGGCAGCGGAGGTGGCTCAGCTACAAGCCAGTAGCAGGCCCATGCATTTTCTTTTCATTTCCTTCTTCCTACAGCCACAACAACAACAACCTTGCGATTCCTTTTGAGCCTACATGCGCCTTTCTACTGTATTAATCACCAACCTTGCTTTCGGTGCCTCTGTTCTTTCTTACACTGTTATCAAAACACTACCGTAAACTACCACATTATTTGAAATAAGGCCTGGCACACAACTAGAAACGCGATGTACAAAAGCCCCACCAACGTGCGTTCGTGGTCTAGGAGTAGTTTGCCTGACCTCAGATCAAAAGGTACTCGAAGGTTAATTCCTGTCCCACCTTCTCGCTTCAAAGGAACTACCAGTCAGCCGTTACTCCCGGCTGTTTTATATTTTATGGCTTTTTTACATCACACATCCCTTAGATGATTCAGTGCTAAGCCATGTCTCCTGTCACTATTACCTGACTGAACTATGGCCGCTATTGTTCGCTCAAAACTCCTACGCCAACACCGGAGTTTCCAGAAAACGAAGTCCTAAAATTTATCGCATTACGAAACTATCACTAAACTGGCTGCCTATTGACTATGCTATTTTAATATGCATTTTAGCGCTGCTTGCATGCAATATCTTGCGTGTCAGACATCACAAAATGCCCAAGGTGTACTCGGAGTCATCGTCACTTCAGTCGATAAAGAGTACTTTTCATATCGTCTCCTGTAACGTCCTGCGCTCTGCAAATGCTGCATTTCCGAGAATAATTGACCACGTCTTCACGTGTAGCGACTATCAAGACGAGAACATCAAGCTAAACAAATTTGGCGGCGGTGGAGTCCGCAGGCAGTAGGCTGTAGTGCACGGGCTGTCGTCCTGAATACATCAGTTATTAGAACAACATGGGTCGTGCAGAGCTCGTTAGCTTGAATAAGATGCGTTCATCTGCTTGCTTCTCGCCACGCCACTCGTCTAGCATGATGATGCTCCGGGTGCATGTTTTTGGGGGGCGGAAGCGAAAGGAATTTGCGCTTACACTCTTGAGGCATATCTTGTCTCCCAGCCACTTGTCGTGGAAAGCAAATGTTCAAATTTTCGGACCCTGTGACCAGTCTTGGTTGTGGCCAGTTGTGGGCGCTAATTAGTTCATCAGCCGTAATGTGCACCCCGCAGACGCTGCGTAGATGCTTTCGTGGGTAACCCGAGCGCCTTCTTATAAGCAGTTAGAATGATAACGTCGAGGTGGATAAAATCGGTTTTCCTCATACGAAAGTACGGGGCCACTTACGCTATCCTGCAGATGATAAAGGTCTGTAATAGCCTAAGGGTATCTTTTTCTTAAATACCATTCTTCTTGGTTACGATCCGAGATAGCATACGAATGACCTGTTCGCACACCGTTCGGAGCTTGGTGATCGCTGCTGCGTTCACACCCTTGTTGTTAACGAGCAGCCCCAAACCTGCGTTGTCTCCACCTCGGGAATACGTGTATCATGGACCGAGATTTCCAGTGGTGCAGTATCCCCCTTCCCGCGCAGGACGAGGAGCTCCAACTTGTCCGGGGAACAGCGAAGTCCGCATCCTTCTGCATACGTTTGAACCGTAGTGGCAGTCTCTTGGAGGGCCTCCTCCATCTGGCCCAAGTTGCCCTCCGTTGCCCATATGGTAATGCCATCCGCGTAGAGGACGTGGCGGATTCTCTTTATTGCATTAAGTTGTTCTGTCAGGTACATGAGGGCAACGTTGAAGAGCAGTGGAGAAAGGACCGCTCCCTGAGGCGTCCCTCTGGTGCCCATGGGTATCGGCTCGGACCTTTCTCACGTGAGAAAGGCGAATACTTTTTCCGAGCGTGTCATGGTTTAACATTCTGCAACTAACATACTCACGGGAGTCTGTAGGCGCTGCGGAAACGCAGGAAACACAGAAGGCACACTTCCTGCGCGCAGCCGCGTCGTCTGTCCGGTGAGGTCAAAGCACTCGGGTACGAAGTGTACGGAGCATAGGCGATCTCTATCTTTTGCATGCCGCCTTTCACTGCGAACGGCCCGCTCCCACAGGCTCCACAGCTCAGTATCTTTTGTAAACCTGTTAGTAATTTTGGGACTATTATTTGTTGAGCACATCTACCCCATCATTTTGCGCTGCTCGGCCACGAGCACGTAGGGCTCAACTGAACACGTTTTTGGGTACTTACAGGTGGAATGTGAGGCCACAACCCTTCTTCTGCCCATTTGTACATCCGCAGACAACGCAAGAGGCAACCCTTATCAAACCGTTGGTGTTTATGCCCTTCGCCTCATTTTGCACTCAAACAGCGCGCGAAAGCAGCAGCGCGAGCCGGAGTCGGCGTTGAACCTGGGGACAGTAACAATATCACAGATATAAAGCGATAACCGCATGAGGCGATAACCGCATGAGGCGACAACCCCTAGCGATCCTTCGCGCGACGCTGCCGCCATCGTCTTACGTTGTCGCTGCTGCACACCGCACGGAGCGACGTCGCTCAGTGGCGGAGAGGAGCGTTTTCAGCGTTGCTCTGTTACTGCCGCCTCATCGTTCGGTCAAGGAGAGTGCAATCACGCTATTTCCCATTTTTATCACTAAGCAGAATGAAGTACGATAGAACAATGATGAAATTTCTTGTAACGCATCGCATTTTAAGGGTCGCAGCCCTGCGGTGCGCTACTACACTGCGACACCTATTTGCATTGCAAGCAGTGAATTTCTCCTGCTCCTTTCGAAAATTAGCAATACCTAGCCGCACTAGCCTTTTTTTTTCCTTTTACTATCCTTCCAAGCTTTTACTGAACATTCTCGATGCGCTCATAACACTCGGATCAGACTAAGTGAGCGTCTGCAGGCACCAGGTTCTAGGCCCACACCGGACCAGGAATACAAACTTCACCCGAAAAAAAAAAAAAACGAGAACGGAAGTTGAGCCCCCCAAAGCCTTCTACGATTACCTGCCTCGCGAGCTGCGTCCGGGCGATACGCGAAATTTTCTAAAAACCCAAAAACGGCGCGACAGCGACGAGCGGCACTGCTTTGGCGGCCCTCAGCCCGTCGCGTGGCGTGTCACTGCGAATTGTCGCCTCATGAGGTTCGCGGTAGTAACACCTAGTACCGTTCGAGCTTTTTTAATAACATAAAACAGTGTTTAAATTCAGAACCCATATTCACTGCTCAACCCTTAATTCCATCTGTGGATGTTTTGTAAAGGCAGTGAAAGATATTTTTGTTGCATGTGCAACAAAGATGCGTTCGCAGAAACATTTCTCAACAATGTTTGAGATTTTTATCCTGCAGAAAAAATTACACGTATGTCCCATTTTCTCTGAATGGTGACAAGCAAAGACATATCTATTGCATATACCCACAAGATCCTGTTCCAAGAAACTGCGAAAAGGTGATTGCACAAAATGAGATCGAGTATGTCGGGCTTGCATAAAATAACTATTTTGCACTTCTTTATTCATTCTGGAAAAACAAGGACATTCACCATTTTTTTTTCAACTGTTGCCTGGTTTTAAATACTGATAATGATCGAACCGAGGTACATTCATCAAACTGATCATCTTTCCCAATATTTTTCATTTAAAAAGAATTCCTTGCACTGCGGGTCTGAATATTTGGCCATTAAATAGTTGGTGCACAAGCATCGCTGGATTAAGGTTTAGTTTGGTTTGTGGGGTTTAACGTCCCAAAGCAAGTCAGGCTATAAAAGACTCCGTAGTGGAGGACTCCGGAAATTTAGAGCACCCGTGGTTCTTTAACGTGCACTGACATCGCACAGCACACGGACGCCTTGCTTTTCGCCACCAGCGAAAAGCGGCCGCCGAGGCCGGGATTCGATCCCGCGTCCTTGGCAACAGTAGTCAGGCGCCGTAACCACTGCGCCACCCCAGCGGGATGTGGGCTAAGGAGGCTTTGGCCCAGGGTCTTATCTCCGAAGGTAGGAGGAGGGGGCCAATTTATTCTAACCTGCTTTATATATGGAACGGCAAACAACGTAACTTATGAGCAACAGGTATGAAGAGAAAAACCCAGAACGAGACGAGACGGGGCCCCTGCCTAATCCGACTTATTTGTTTAGCAACTGGGGAGACCTTGTCGACCTACAAAAGCAGACATTCCCCACCATTCTTGGAGGCCCCTTTCACGTGAGGTGATCTGCACCTGCTTATATTATCACAAAATGTTTAATGGTTTCCCCTCCATCCTGTGATAGTGCACTACATGAAAAAATGTAGTTGAAAGAACTGGTGAAATGAATTTGTTCTTACACCGCCACCATCTCTATCGCCCTTCATCTCTCAAATAGTTCCGCCATTTCTTTTCTGCTGCTTTAGGGGAGGAAAATGGGCTGCGTCAGAGTGAGCGCCGGATTAGCCCCTTAAGTCTCTACTAGTCCCTCAGGCGGGCCGCCGTACCCTCAGCTGTGATAAGTGGCTTATTCCTCACAGGCGCACTGACTACATGTTGCAGTTCCTAAAACGCAGATTATCGTTTTTCCTAAATAAATGTTTAAACCAAAGTGCCCATTTGACGATTGCTATCCGGAAACAAATACGCGAAGTCTTTGTTACCTAAGTTATGTCGGCTTCTTTTTTGACGCTGAGTTGTTAATAATGAAATTTTCTTGGTGCTGACTTTTTTACTTCTCCTTATTAACAATTTTGTACTCTGTGTATGTTTTGCTTGTAATCCTGGCATGTAAATAAAAAAAATGCCGATTTTTGTCTTATTAGCTAATGCACAGAAATGCTTTGTATGCTGCCGCCTTGTAAGCCCCAGGCACCCTCAAGCTGTTTCTGAACAGCTTTTTTGTCTGGGGACCCAGAACGACATGTTGGAAGTAAATGATGATGATGTGTTGCCTTCACGTCTGACTGTTAATGGCTTCGCTTCTGTTCTGTGCGGTGCCAAACTAATGCATCACTCTCGCACTAATCGCAATGTCGCAGTTATCACATCTTGTCCTTCTTTAGTTTAATATAGATAGAATGAAACGGGGAATATTTCAGAAGTGTAGTATGGAAGTGAGCAAGGACCAAAGAAAAGGAGGGGAGGGAGTGTTTATATAGGCGCTTTAGCCCAGAGCCATTTTCCTTAATCCAGTTCTGCACCAAAAAAGTTACTTTGCAAAAGTCATTAGAAAATTAGCGCTCAAAGTCCAGTCATCAAGCTGAGCAAAATGTGCAGTGTTATTTTCATACATGGTAAAAAAAGAAAACAGCTTTTTTTTTATGCCCTCTAAACTTCCAAACAAGTGTTTGTTGCTATCTATAGCTGTTCCTTTCTGTGCAGAAAAAAAAGAACCTTTTTTCTGACGTCTTCTTTTTCATGCATCCACAAAACGTTATGAAGTTTAAAGAGCTAGACTCGTTGCTTCATGAAGTATAGGTATGGCTGAAATCCTATTTAAAGAATGTGTCCAAATAGGATTTCAATGTGAAATCCTATTTAGAAATCCTATGCAAGACTGTTTGTTTTGCGGTCGTGTGCGCCTTTCAGCCAGCTTAGTTCTAGTGAAATGATGCCGAGACAGCGAGACCCTCCGAACTGTTATCCTTTCGCTATAAAAACAATCGCCCTCGTAACGGTGCGGACGAGCTCTCCGGCCTACAATAGTATATTAACTTTCGGGTAAAAGGAGCAGCATGCAGTACGTCTAGTCTGACGACGGCGACCGCTAATTGAGAAAAAAAAAAGAAAGCAGTTGAATATGCTCCTAAATTTCTACGCCATTGTATGTACACATTATGATGCATTATTATTGCACACAAAACGTAAGCAGACACAAAGCAGATGCAGAATTTGTGTAAGAACATTCAGTGTGTGTCAACCGTAAAGGCGAGACAAAGATTGAACGTGTAGGCGCAGGGTTTTCCAGGGACCATAGCGTAGGCATGTACAGGGTCGTCAGCTTCTAGCTATAACACGGGCATAGCTTTAAAAGCAACATTGCTTCCGTTGTGGGCTCATGTTGAAGCAAAGCGCTATAAACACAGAAGGGCCCTGCGGTGGTGCTTCGCATGGCCTGCCATTTAGCTTTATTGCATGGCCGCGTAAGGAACAATGGAGCTTTGAAAGCAATGACGGTGTTATAGCTAGAAGTGGACGAGGCTGTACAGGCGGTGAGGCCAAGCCATGGTTTAGGTAGTGTAGATTTACAAACTTAAGGGATCTGAAAAGACAAGTGATACTCGCCTACAAAATTCGGAAAAGAGAATAATACTTGTATACATGTTAAAAGATGCTATAAGGGAAGGAAAAAAACAAGGATAAAGATTTTTGAACCAATATAAAACGAAATAACAAGAGCTAGATTTGGGGCTAAATGGCATGAGATATGAGTAAAAAAAGAGAAAGATACATTATTCCCGCCTAGGTGGCGGTCGCCGCACCCGCGTGATTGAAAGGGTTCAACTTAGATCCATGGTTTGGCTTTTTTATGATCCATTGGTGACATGTAACATCACGTTCTGTGCTTGTACAAGTTCGCACTGTTCCGATTTCTCGATGGGTCTCTTGCTGTAGGGTATGGTAATCAAATACAGGGGCATGACCCAGTTGTCAAACATAACTCAAAAACCTGACCGAAGTTCAGCGGCCTTTCACAAAAGGGCAGCTGGGTAAAAGTTACCTGGCCCGAGAGGATGAAAAACGGCGGGCAACTGGCTCATCAAAGCTGCTCGACGTACAAGTTGTCGAGTACCGCCGTAAGTATACCGACTATTTTTGCATTTCCTGCAGATGTAGAGGTGGGGCCCTTGCACTGAGCCAGTTATCTGTTATTTCGCGGGGGCGGTATGCATGTATGCATGTTTATCAATGAGGAGGAATAAAGTTTGAGTATCTTCTCCAGCCGGCTGGAAGGGTGTATAAGGTGGCGCTTCGCCTCGGATGCTGGCCGGAATGCAATTCATACATAGTCCTTACCGCTCCAACCACCGTTGTTCCTAAGCCAGGTTGATCGCGGCCAGCTGGGTCTCAGGGTCAGAGCTGTGCAGGGACTCCCAAGTTTCTTCCTTACTTATATTTACGGCACTCCTTGGTGTGAAGGAACCTGCACGTAGTACTCAATATATGAACAGTGCAGCCATTGTTATTCCCAACGTTGATATTAAGGGAGAAAAAAAATAAGATGTCACGCCAAAGAACGACTTTTCGCACACATCTCTGTGTGCGGTTTTTGCAATGACGTAAACAAGTGGAGCCATTGCTAAAATGCTTTGTGCTTGTTTCTGTACTCTGAAGGGACGGAAGTGGAATGTTTTTTGTCAGGCATTGGTCCTACATACCAAAAACAGGCGTTTTTTTTCAGATGAAGTACTTTTTTTACCGGCGAATGTTTATCTGTTTTTTTTTTATTAGAACCGGAAAGTAAATTGCCTACTTGTGTCGTATATTTATTTTTTTGTAACGATATTTATTGCCTAAGGGCATCAGTTGGGTATGAAATGAAGAAATGATTAAATTGATTGAAAAAGGTTGGGTGATTTTATGAAGTCCAGGAGCGGACGATGATGTCCCTGTGTCCAGGTGATATATGAGGCAGGATTGCTTGCTGATAGGCAAGCTGTCGTCAAGTGCCGGATTCGTGTCGGTTTTAGTGCCGGACAGTCCCATATCAAGTGGTGAA
Source organism: Amblyomma maculatum (assembly GCA_023969395.1). NCBI lineage: Eukaryota > Metazoa > Arthropoda > Arachnida > Ixodida > Ixodidae > Amblyomma > Amblyomma maculatum. The sequence continues at coordinate 25,059 of JAJIZL010049285.1, forward strand.
TGTTGGCTTCAACATTTACCGTTCTTATATATCGGACACAAAGGGAGGGGATATAAGCGTCTCCTCCCAAGGAGTCCGATATGTAAAAACGAAAATGTTTGTAGTCATTGCTTTTTCAGAGCAGGAGCTGATTTTTGAATAGTTGCATTTGTACGTTAAGGCAAGTGACGTCGTTCCCAAGCCATAATACAGAGTGAAGCAAAGATGGCTATTACAGTGTCTACTAATAGGTGTTCTTCTTACCTGTGTGCAGCTAGCTGGAAAAAGTACTGAATCCAATGCTTGAGAAAGGGGAGGGAGATGGTGAGGCCCACCGGCCGGAGACCAGCAAAGCTTCAGACTTGCGTACCTTCCATTCATGTGTTACAGGCCATAATAATAAAATGTTTTACATTGCTTTTTAGATGTCTGTAAAATATATTGTTTTCATTTTTTTGACAACAGCATAAATGCTTACGTTTGCAATGTAATCTCCGAGACAGAGTCATAAATTAAATAGATCTGCAGGTCAATATATATGTTTTAAGATTATTAGGTAGCAACTTATTCCAGTTAGTTGTGTGCAGCAGAAGCCTGTTTGAGCCAGAAATTCTGTACAATGTGGTCGTGAACCCTATGTGCACCTGCCAGCTCCACAGCATCTTGGAGCTGGTCGATTGCTAAATTATTCTGCAGAAAGCTTTTTATGATATTTTGTAAGTATGGGACACTAATTGCAGCGACTTTATGACATGGAGTACACCAGAAAAATATTTTTTTCTGGGCCTTAATGGGCAGCTTGGTGGCATCACCTGTTACCTTAGTGTTGATGCTGAGCTCTCACTATTCTGTAATTACCACAGCTAGCTATTTAAAATAATTTTCAAATTACATTCTTCATTATACCATTAGCCTTAAATTCCTCCAGGCCTCTTATAGGTTAGTGACTGCTGGTTGTTCAGAGCTGGGAAACAGTCCTAAAAAAAAAACGAAAAGGGGAAACGCCTGAAAAGCAAATCTTGCAGCATCTCAGGATGGAACTGGATAAAAAGGCAAGCAACTACATCTTTTTGGGCTGTGCTGGAGTAGTTAGAAAGCTTATCTATGCATAACCCATAATAAAGAAAAAACTGACCGTCATGAGAATTTAAATACACTTTTGAAATATTCTGATGCTCCACGTAGGTGTTTTCAAACCCATCTGAATTTTTTATGTCGTGTCTACTGGAGAAAGGAATGTCTTGTTTGCAATCATTATGGCCTCGGGAATGCAGAATCAGATCATGCATATGGTGATCATACAGCGTCAGCTCTCTCAATTTATGTTAATTCCTACAGTTCATCTTACAGCTAGTCAATACTTTTGTAATGGGAATGGGAAAACAATTAAAGGCCAGTGATCAATCATTACATAGCACTCTTTCTGGGGAGTTAAATGACTGGCATGGTGCATTCGCAGAACTAGACATCTGATTAGGAATGTTTTTTAATATCTGTCCTAGTCATATCTGGCATCACTGCAAATTTGTGGCTCCTTGCAACCCAGTATTGATTTCAAAGATCTGGCTTGACTTAGAAAGGGGTCCATTCACAGCTGGTTCATTTACTTCTTTCTTAAAGCTGGCTAACCATTGGAGGGCCTGTCGAAGAGTACACTCTCTTAGCTCAGCGAAACTGACAAGGAACATGCAGTGTAGCGCTAATACAGTTGATCCCCACTACAGTAAAGTCGGCTATAGTAAAAAAAACTGAAGTCCCAGTTCCTCTTCCATAAGTTACATCTTTTGCTTAAATAGTAAACCATGTTTGGTAACTATCAGTGTAAAGTTCATCTGGCCACGGGATGTACTTCAAATTACATTACTGGACATGTCCTACTTAGAATCGAAGGGCAGTTGTGAAAAAACGAAAAACACGAAACTGATTTTTTAATGGCATTACCATCAGGCTCACCACACTACAGAGCCAACTTTACATAAGCCTTGGAATCATGGGGAAAGCATGCAGTGCATAGGATAAAAAAAAAGTAAAGTTGGCTATGAACCTGGAAGGAAGGCGACGCAGTTCATTCAGAAAGAAAAAGAGAGGAAAAGCGCAGCAATGAGTAGGAGAAGGAAGAAATGGCCGATCAATCGCAGCACTCTGTAGGGCGAAATACAAGGGAGTGATGGCCAAAATGGAGGCGTGGCATGTTCAGTTTTGCGATGCTTGACTCGCATGCGTTTCTCATCTATTGCCTTTTAAATGTTATAAACAGTAGAACACAATGCCGTGTTCCTTTGAAGCTTTGGTTTTCACATGAAATCAGACTTAGGTGAATTTGAATCCATATTGAATTTTTGCTAAAGAGGTACTTTCACGTAATATAAACAAAGAATCTTATAAAAATTAAAAATTGCACAAGGAGGCAATAAGAGAGCGTTTTAGTGCTTGTTTTAGAAACCAAAAAGAGATGTTTAGTAAGTAATGTAATTACCAGGCAGCATCTTCTGGGCAACAATATCACCAACAACAGATATAGTAAAAATTTCTGGCTGAGTGACTTCACTATACTACGTTTATACTCTAGCAGTTCTGGAAGCGCACTTTGGTCGTAACGTACCTGGATAAATTTTTTTTTCTTTATTGATCACAAAATCAGCCCATGTATTTACTGGGGTTTGAGTTATATTTCGATACATTTTGTTTGTTTATTAGTTATAAAATCCACCTTTGTATTCATTCATTTTCTTACTGTATACTGGTTCTCACAAAGTATTTCAGCCGAGTAGGGCCCTACCATGCCATGTCTAGAAACAAAACACTACAAATCAGTGAAGGAGTATTAAACTATTTGCAAACCTTATGGTCATGTGTATAGTAGAATATAACTTTTGTGACTGAATTGGCCTTTGTTACCATTTGTGACAGTTGGTATACAGCTGAGAGGTCAAGGCCTTTCAAGGCTCGAAAGAGTCAGAGCTTGAGGAGGAAGTTGCCAGTTTGCGTGGCACTGAAACTGAACCAGACGAGCTTCCACAACGATTGAAGCAAGCTGAGGAGAGGGCGGAATCTGAGGCGATCAAAGCTTTCTTTGCCATGGAAACTCTCTACTCTCTGCTGTAAGGTACAAGCTTGCAGACACCTATGACATAAACTCAAGTTTAAATAGGGGACTAAAGGTTTTCATTATAGTGGGAGATGCTTCTTATAGTGATGCTAAATTGCAGGAAGCATTTATGTTCCCAGTATGACTTAGCAAGAAAAACATGATGACCGTTTGAAAAACGTTCTATGTTGTTTCAAAACTTGCTTATGGTTTCTGTAGTAAAGTTGAACCCTGATTATGCTTCCTCTGCTGAGGCGACGACCCGCATTTAATGACTGATTTTGCGCTGGCATGGCTAATTTACTACAGCTGGTATTCAGGTGACATCACGGGCGACACTGTGTGGCACATTTTACAGCTTCAGCAGTGCAAGTGGCGATAAGGCAGTTAGATAGGCCCGCTGCCTTTCGCCGTGCTGCATGCTCCTAGAAATGGCGGCCACTGTGACGTAGGTACATACTTCATATTGGGATAGTGCATTAAAAACCTAAATTATACAACAAAACATGATGCACTGCCAGCCTTGTACAATGACCAGTCGGAACTGTTCAGAATGCGAGATAATGGCAGAATATTTTATGGACAATCTCATGCCAATAGAGAGCATTTCAACTTGTAATTATGACTGAGACAAGTAAGGGTCTGATTGAGGTTACGAAACCCTTGTTGGTAGTTCTGCCAATGGCTCTTGACTCATACATGCGACTATTCGTGCAAGGTGCTGGCTCTCACTTACACCACCTTCACTGTCCTTCACTTAAAAACGGATTACAGAAATTCTTTTACATTCGTAACAGATATTGGCAGTGAGAATATATGTTTCTATGATCAGTATTGCAGTCTGAGAATGGTATCCACTGCAGCTTTATCGGACCGCACATTTGGCTCGGGAGCATCGTGTGAGTGGAGACACGCCACACAACACGGCATGAAGCATCCCACTGCCTTCAAGTTCGACATTGTAGGGCCCGTGGCGCACCGCGCATTCGAAGGCCGCGCCACTTCCCAATGCTCCCTGCGCGGTGCCTGTTTCCCTCTCCCCGCTCGTTCGGGGATAACAGGTTCCGCGCGAGGGGGCTATAAAAGAAGGCACGCGCCACCGTCTCGCTCTCTCTTCGCTCCTGCTCTTCGCTCCTGCTCTTCGTTCCTGCTTCGCTCCTGCTTCGCGCCTGGCGATTCTCCACGGAAGACGACCCGCAGGCTGCAGCCCCCCGGACGGCGACCTAGCACCGCCTTCGACGACCCCTGTGAGATTAAAGATGTTTGTTACACGACCCACTGTGTATTGGTCGTGCGCATCCCTCGGGCAGAGGAATCGCCCACAACTGGTACTTAACTGGGGCTGAATTAGCACCCATGTAGACGATTTCTCTGCCAATGTGGCAGCGCACGGCAACACGACGGGCCGGTCCTTTGTATGTTAGGCGCGACGCCATTTTGAGTTTAGAGCTATTGTGTGTGCAGATGACGCGGAGTGTAGTATAGTAGTGTTTGTACAGTGTTTTAATTTTGTTTTGGGTTATGTGTGTGTTCTTTAGTGTCGGGCGCTTTGTGTTTTAACTTTTTTGTGCATATGTTAGTTTTATGAAGTGTTTATACCTTTGTGACTAGCCTCTTGATTCGGGCTAGGTGGTAGTCGTGCGCGTGTAGGCTCCCGGCCCGCCTTAGTTGTTAGTGCAATGCCTCCGAGAAAAGACGTGCCAGATAGGGCCGCCGCTTCGGATGCCAGTGCGTCCGGAAGTGAGGTAAAGGACGCGGTAGAGTCTGCGCAGGTTAGTGATGCGGCCGCCCTGATGAGGTAGATGAACGAAATGTTGTCGGTGTTCACCCGTCAGCTCGGTTCGGTGGCCAGCGCCAACCAAGCCACAGCTGCGGCGACAGTCTCGCGTCAGCGGATAAATGTAGAGGTTCCCTCCTTTTCCGGCTACACGGACGTGAAGTCAGTCCACGAGTTCTTGCAAGAACTCGAGGATTATCGGACGGCACTGGGTTCCCCAGACGACGTGGTGCTAGCGAAGGTAATCCCCGTGGCACTTGTTGAGCGCGGCGCGATGGAGACGCTGCCAGCCAGCCTTCCAGTCGATGGCAGACTTCACAGATCGCTTCCGCGCCGAGTTCTTGCCGCCCGATTACGAGCGCCGGATGCTTGAGGAGCTTGCGTTGCGCACACAGCACCCAGAGGAGAGCCTCCTCGAGTATGTACGCGCAATGCAGGAGCTCTACAAAAGGGCAGATCCCACGGCAACCGATCTTGAACAGGTCGCGCGCGTGATCAGGCAATGCCATCCGCGCTTCAAGCCGTATTGGCGGGGACGTGGTTTTGCAGACCTCGAGGCCCTAGCACAGGAAGCGAAGGTAGTACAGGCGGATTTACTCGCTGAATTGCGCTACCAGCCACTCCCCAGGCCAGCCGAATCGCTAGAGCCGCGGTGCGCCTGGGCCGGAGGCCAAGACTCCGCGCCGCGCGCCAGGGGCGCAGACGTAATGACGGTTGGGCAGGAAAGGCCAGCGGAAGGCTCCGCTATTCCTCGCGCTCTTGACCCGTACGCGTTCGAGCAGCGGCGTCGAGCTGGGCTCGCCAGCGACGTCCGCATAGGCGCGGAGAGAGGGGAAAGACGTCCCCAACCGCTTCGTGGAACGGGGCATTCCCCGACCGCGCGGCAGGTGAACGATCGGCTTTGCTGGAATTGCAACCAGCCGGGCCACGTGGCACTAGAGTGTCAAGCAAGGCGTATGCAGGGAAACGCGGACCACCGGCGGCCATAATTGGTAACACCAGCCTGTCGCCGTTGGCGGGAGAATTTCGTGGTAGCCACGGCGGAAAATGGGAAATGTACTCCCACGCCGCGCCACCGGGCGACCGCTCCGGGGGCGCAGGGGCCTTTGTCCACCTCGCCTGTAGAGCGCAAGGAATATTGTCGCGCTCGAGCCCTTTTATACAAGTGCGGTTAGCTGGACAAAGCTACTCGGCACTCATTGATACGGGCTCAACTCTGTCACTGGTTGGTGATGATGTGTTTGAGGCCTGCCGTAGATGTAACATCCGTGTCAGGCCAGCAGAAACCCCTTTGAGCTTAGCAGCAGGGACGACAAAAGCGGAAGGAGCGGTACGTCTGGTCCTGCGTTTTGACGGCAGGAAGTGGAGGCATCGCTTCGTCTATCTGCCCGGCTTAGCCATACCAGTTATTCTGGGAAGAGATTTTCTTTCGAGCGAAGGCATTGTGCTTGATATGGGGGAGAACGGCTATCGCTACAGCCCCTTCACCCCCCTCATTCCCTTTGTTAGCGCACCCAAACAGGAATGCGTCACAAAGCGAGCGGGCGTCCACACTTTTGTGGCAGACGGCTCTCCCGCGACACTGAATGGTAGCCCATTAGAAGCAATTATCGCGTCCTTCTCAGGAACCGGTAGTCAGCGCCGAAGGTTCGTGGAAACGTTACGCCCGTTTACGGATTGCTTCACAGAGAAACCAGGCAGAACCGACTTGCTTCAGCACGAGATCGAAACGGGCGATGCGCGCCCTTTCAGATGTAACCCGCGGCCGTTAAGCGCGCATAAGACAGCTTCTCGACAGCGCCCTTGACGAGATGATAGATACCGGCGCGGTGAGACCCTCACAAAGTCCCTGGGCGTCACCAGTGGTTCTAGCGCCAAAGAAAGATGGTTCGGTCAGGCTGTGTGTTGATTATCGAAAGCTCAACTCACTGACGCCTACGGTTGCGTACCCTTTCCAGTCGATCGAGGCTGTGATGTACGCGTTAGGGAACGCAAGGTTCTTCACAGTCCTGGATGCAAGCAGAGGGTACCTGCAGATTGAGGTGGCGGAAGGTGACATTCACAAAACCGCATTCACCTGTCACCGCGGGCTCTTCGAATTTACTCGACTCCCGTTTGGTTTGTCTAATGCACCGAACACGTTCATGCGATTGATGGACATCGTGCTGGGGGATGCAAGGTTCAACTACGCGATGGCGTACCTCGACGACGTCGTGGTATTCTCACAGTCGTTCGAAGAGCATCTCATTCACCTGAATTCCGTTCTTGAAAGGATGAGACGTGCGGGTATAACGATCAACCCAAAGAAAGTGCAGTTGGCATCAAAGAGAGTGAACCTCTTGGGATTTGTGGTTGATGATGGCACTTTGAGACCGAACGATGACAAACTGCAGGAAATTCTGAACTACCCCTGCCCGACGGACGTGAGAAGCTTGCAGAGGTTTTTGGGAATGGTTGCCTTCTACAGACAATTCATCCCTAGTTGTTTAGAGCTCGCTAGGCCGTTGAACCAGCTGTTGCGGAAAGGCTCGAAGTGAGTCTGGGGCAAGGAACAGAACGAAGCTTTTGTTGCCTTGACTCGCGCGATAGCAAACACCGCTAGTTTGCGCCTCCCCGACCTGAACAAGCAGTTTGTCTTGCAGACAGATGCTAGTGATGCCGGTGTAGGAGCTGTTTTGTTGCAGGAACACGAGGGCAAGCTGCGCCCTGTCGCGTTCGCTAGCCGCACGCTCACATCGGCGGAGCGGAATTACTCCGTGATCGAAAAGGAATGCCTGGCGATAACGTTCGCATTGTCGGAAGTTCGACATGTACCTAGACGGAGCGGTTTTCACCGTGCAGTCAGATCACCAGGCACTGTAGTGGTTAAAGAGGCTGAAAAACCCCGCAGGCAGACTCGCGAGATGGCGCTGACGTTGCAACGTTACGCGTACGTCATTGAGTACCGCCGCGGAAGCATAAATAAGGTGGCCGATGCTTTATCGCGTGCACCGTTGAAGGCTGGCAGAAGCGCAGAAGAGGCGCAGACCACCATTGCTGAAAGCGGCGTCGCCGCTAGTGGAGAGGAGGAGAGGGCGGACGCGAGTGTCGCGCCCTGCGTAGTTCCCACCACCGTCGCAAGATGGAGGCAGGCCACCGGGCCCTCGGACTTCCTGCTGCCACCGAGGAGCACCTGCTCTTCCCGGCCAGGAGCCCCCTGGCAGCCCACCGGCTCCTGCTGGCCTTCCTGGAGGAGTCCGGCCTGGCTGCAAGACTGTAGCCCACCACCGGGCCTGCTGACCTGCTGGCCACAGCGCTGGCGACGGAGCCGATGACAAGGACGACGAGAGCGACTCCACGATGACGATGATGACCCCCCCTCCCCCTCCCAACATCCCATCTCCCCTTCCCCCGGACACCAAGAGTGCCGCCGCGAATTAAGGCCGGCATAACCCGTGTCCGGTATCCCCCCCCCCCCAAGAATAACCCAAAGACCCCAACCACCAAAAAAGAGAGAAAGGAGGTGGACAGAGTTGCCACGCTGTGCTGCGAGAGAGAGAAGGCGCAGCAGCTGGTGGCGGCGACTACTCGCCTGCCAAGAAGCGAGGCAGATATAAATCTGTCTTGGGGAGTAGCGGTCAGTAGGGAAGAGCTAATTGAGGCCCAGAAAGCAGACTTTTTATGCCAGCGGGTGCTGACAGAGCTTGCGAGTAGCGCAGCTTGCACCGGGAACGCTGAGGTCAAGTACGACGCGTATCTGCTGGGCGATGGTGGCTTACTGCTCCGCTACATCCCCCAACTTGACGAGGAAGAGGCGATTGCATCCCCCTTCCGAGTCGTGGTCCCGAGGAAGTTGCGGAAACGATTCCTCCAGTACTTCCATGACTCAGCGCTGGCAGGCCATGGCAGC
>JAJIZL010049325.1:0-14223 GCA_023969395.1 Amblyomma maculatum
TTGCGACAAGCTGATGCATTCTGCCACGTTTTCTAGAAGCCTTAGTAAATATAGACGAGCGAGAAGAGGCACTAGAGCGGTAGACACTATTACTCTGTCTTGTTAGCTTTTGAAAAGAGAGTTTGAGTTCGTCAAATGTTTAAGTGCAGCTACTTCGTTTTAAGAGAGTTGAAACCGTATACGCTACTCTTTATATTCCGTGAACGAACTGGCTTAACTACGCTGCGAAGCATTCCTAACAACAGGTTCAAAACAAAAAACCAGCGAATGTTAAGTGCAACGAAGCTCTATGTAATGTGAGCTGCGTAGAAGACGTTGAGAGCCTATTGCAGTTACCGAATGTTACTTAACGTCAGAGAGTGATGCAGCTGTGAGGTTGAACAGTTGTGGAGCTATGAAAGCGGTTTTACTGTTCTCTGCTGAATTTAGTTTCTGCTAAGTAAAAGTGAAATGCTTTAATGAGGCGCATTTCAAGTTAGCAAATTCTAGAAATTCATTACAGTGGTTGCCTAACAAGTTTTGTTGAAATAACGTTGCCTTTATAACACCATTTCTTGCTTTTTAGATACATAAATAAATTCGGTTGGATTTACTTGGACTTGCAAAAAGGTGGCAGCATTGCGGAGTCAGTGAGAGTTATATAGCCATTTCATTCGAAGTTAAAAATTCCTATAACGCCACCTAAATTCACAAGGTTACACATTCAATTTTGACTGAAGGTTTGATATTGTTAAAAGCTTGCGTTTCCAGGCACCCAATGATATTTTCGTCCTCTGTCATACCGGTGAAGGAAAGGACTGTAGGAACTGGAGGAAACCTCTGTCTTCGTGTGTGCTGCAGTTATCAGGAAGCTTTTAAACGAGTGACCGAGATATTCTGGTTCTTTGTGCAGAATTCGTGGTTTCTGAAATGGCTACAGTTGTTTTGTGATGCCTAATATAATACAATATTTCTCTTGTATTTAAATCACGCTGAGCAGCTTTAAAAAACATCTCCCATAAAGTTCCTTTAGGCAATCGCATACTTGGGACATTAGACGCGTTTGCTTGTAGAAGTTGTGACAATACCCTCAGAAAGAACTCATGGTTTGTTTGGTTCACAATTTTACTATTGGATTCTAAAAGGTTTGTGTAGAAGGTTTCGGGAACAGTGTGTTCAATGCCATAGTCCTGCACTGGTACTAAATGAGAGAAGAAAAGGATCTTGGAATTTTCCAAACCAATATTGCAAAAATACTGCTAAGGACCAACAAATGTTAGATTCACGAGTCATGTCAAGACGCGTTGCGTAGTAAAAATTGCCCTATTATTCCGCGATAAATTATTTTGGCTGTTAAAAGAAAGAGAAAGTGCTCACACTGCTTCTTCACCTGTCTTTTTCTACACTTGTTCTAAAATTCCAGTGTCAATATCCCATGTGTGTTACCACATTTCATTTTATATTTCATTTATTTCCCTTTTTCTTTCTTTTCCTCTACCGCTCAATTCACGTCTTTTTATTACATGAAAGTATATGTCAAAAATTTCTTCGCTACCCAATTCTTAGCCGATTCCCCTGTGTGGGTATGTACCATAAGTTATTTGGTCAACAACAACAACAACAGCTGTCTTTTTCCTTTCGCAGCCAAGCAGGCTCTGAGCATAGCTACCAGTAATAGCGCATTCATGTAATAAATCATTTGCAAAAGTTCAGACAAATGTTGAATAGCGCACCATTAACACGAGCTCAAAAATTCTGTCTAATAGCAGCTAAACTAACACCGTTCTTTTGAAACATAACCTCTTCACCATGGTTGACAAAATCAATTGACGCGTGCACATTGTTTATCCTTGTTTGCAACCACCGTGGGAAGGAATTCGGCATGTCATGTGGACATCTTCTGGACGGTTGGTCAAGTTAGGTAACATCCGGTTTATGGCAAATCGTTGCCATTCAGAAGCCGTCACATACTTTGGGGCGACTCACACATCCATGAGTGATGTGTGGTCTTTGGGTAATACACAGTGTTCTACGGTATTGCTTTTAAAGAAAGCGCTGAAGAACAGCCTATCATCACCACACATGACATGCTAGAAGCGACTGCGTGTCAGGTGGCATGCTGGAGCCATGATACTTCATGTATAAACCGTATACCGAAGAATTGCAGCAGCCACAGACATGAACATGAAGAAAATGCCCAACGACCTACCCATGATATATGTGTTGTAGCATGCGCGCTGCTAGCCACGTGAAAAAGTACTCAATTTAATTTTACCGCCGCTGGCTTGGACGCTCTAAAGGTGTATCGGTGGTTCTTATACTAGTAGGAAAGTACCATTTCTCGCCAAAATATCGAATGTTCGGCTTCATGTTTTAAGCTAGCATAATTGCAGCGGATTGTTGGTCTCTTTCTATAACTAACCTAGGATGCTTCAATGAACCCTCAGTTGTTGGCCACATGAAATGCACAGTACGAATAGCCTGTCATCCAGAGAAACTCTGTGCGTTAATAATATCACGTCACGCGCTAGGTCACTGCTGTTAAGAGGCAGCATTTATTCTTAGACATAATACACAACTAAATATAGACCAACACTACGTTTATAAACATAGGGGGTGCTTGTGGCACCGCAGCCGACTGCGGATAAAAAGTGGGGTTAGCGTCCTTAGGAATACATGGAACCGAAAGACTCCAAAGCAGATTACTCATTTTGCTCTGCACCTATTATGTCCTTATTCGGTGCAGAGTACACACGAACATCTCAGAACAGATCCAGAAAGTATGAAATGTCATTACCAAGGCGAAGTATATTTAAAACCGCTCGAAACGTATGTGAGGGGGTAGGGGGTAGGGATGGCGGCATATAGACACACATATAAACACAACTTACCTGAGCATTTCCTCGTTGCGCAGAGCCAAAGAAGTAATGACCGGTCGGTAAATGTTAGCCAGTGCTTTAAAGAAGTGTGTGACAAAATATTCTGCGCCATTGGGGAGGCAGTCTGCTTTTAAAATTCCCGAATAATCTGTATTGTAATTCCCGGCACCCCCCAAAAGGCTCACTACAAGCTGCTGTAGTGATCGCGCCGTTGTGTTTACAGTCTGATATGCTGTCGCATGGGGTAAATTAGCTTGACAAAAATGTCTTTCAAGTGATACATCCTAGACAGAATTACATATAAAGAGAAGTTGTCAGGCGCCATACGACAGTATGTACCGAACGAGAATTGCACATTGCAGCAGAAGACGGTGCAGCTGGCGATACCCACCGCGGCAGCCTCCATCTTCTCGGAGCGTCTGCTAGCGACGGCGCCGGTGGTGAATGGTCGTCTGCAACTGTGCGCGGTAAGTTTATCGTGCTGTGAACGGTCCCGCAAGTTGTCAGACTTGCAGGATTTGCAAGGTAATGTAGTGCGCGCTGCAGCAATGTAGGACTACGTGAATAACTTGTTTGAGTAGGAGAAATAGCACTATAATTAAAAGCTGTACATTGACGGCGTTGTCATCCGTAGTGACGCGAGCGCTCTGACACCATTGGGCATTTCAAACATTTTACTTGTGGCGTATTTAATTTTTGTCCGAGTCGCTTCACTGTGACGACCGTCCAGGCATACAAGCGCCTGGACGCACACAATTATTTCAATCAGGTGGCTGCGCATGGTCATCAACGGGCATATATGCTAGTTAACTTTTTTCGTTTACTTTCTTTTCTCCGTAGTACCACTATGGTTCTCATATATTGTTCTGCTATTTCTGTGCGGTTTCCATGTATTTCGTCTTTTTTTTCTTTCCGTACGGCGGAGACCATGTCGCTCTCGCACAGATGTGGGAATATAAAGGCTGTCAAAAAGTTTGTTTACGAATTGCTCACCATATGTAAGTATCGCGACGCAACTATATATGCGTTGATTTTATTACTGCCGCTACTTCACCACGATCGATGTATGTCTGTCATACTGAGTTTTATTCCTCGCATGTACAAAATGAACCCTGTCCCAACGGCATCATCATTTACTGCCTTACGCGGCTCATGCGCATCGCCAGCCCTTGGAATGTCTTTTGTTTAACTTCCGCTATGCAGCATAATCTAGGGGCGAGGTACATGACGTTCACCAAAAACAATACCCGCTTGGGCAATTCGCCTCCTAGACGGGGTCGAATGGAAACGCGCAGATCATATTTATTAATAAATATGCTTTACAGATGCCAGACGCAAATATTTCTTCCAGACGTAAATTCATTGTCTTAAAATAATGTATCATGTCTGAAAAACGGACTGCTTTCGCAGGCGCAAAGTCAACTTCTTTGCGAACCATTTTTTACAGATGCTTTGTAACGGCCGCGCTACTGCAAAGCATTTCTAACTCGGATTCTAGACCACGAAGGGTCTTGAAAGTAGACTGCCTCCGCAATGACGCTGCATAGTTTCTCACAAACTGCTTCAAAGCGCTGGCCAACGTTTAACAAGCAGTCACCCTTTCTGGTGCTCTGCGAAACGAGAAAAAAAATTGAAAAATTTGCGGTAAGTTGAGTTTAGGTGTGTTTCTGGGATTCGCCCTTCCAATAACTCGCAGGCCGTACGTTTAGCAGGGTTTTTATGTTTTTGTCCCTGCACATACTTCGCCTCGGTAATGCGATCTTAAACTTTTACGATCTGTTCTACGGTGCCCATGGTTGCTCTGTACCGAATAACAACATCATAGGTGCCCCGTGAAATTAAAAAAAAACTGCTTTAGAATCTTTCGGTTCCATGCATTGCTAAGGGCGCTAAGCTTACCGTTTTCACCCCCGTTTTGCCCGCCTGGCGACGGAAGCGCCCCCGCATCGTCACTATGCCCGGGCAGGACGAGGCCAGAGGAAACTCTGGTGGAGGTCCGAAGCGATTCTGACGTGCAAATCGATCACCCGATCCGGGTATAGGGGCGAAAGACCAATCGAACCATCTAGTAGCTGGTTCCCTCCGAAGTTTCCCTCAGGATAGCTGGCGCTCGATGGGAGAGCCGTCACACCTGGTAAAGCGAATGATTAGAGGCATTGGAGTCGAAACGTCCTCAACCTATTCTCAAACTTTCAATTGGTGTACGGGAGGCCTTCTGGGTTGAGGCCTCCCGCTGCGATGAGAGTGCCAAGTGGGCCACTTTTGGTAAGCAGAACTGGTCTATGCCCACTGTGGAGCAGGAAAAATTTGTTTTCCACTATAGTCGCTAATAACCACGGGTTCACTGAGAAGTACTCCCTGCCACAGAGTTGGTTTTAAGTGTGGGTTGATTTTAGCGACGTTCAGCTGACAAGTGCAGCACAACATCTTGACTACGTTAAAAGTTATTGGTTCTGATTCTCACGCAGTGCTTTCCGAGCCTGGGAGGAGATCAGTGTAAGCCCGGATGTGCGTGCTACCATGAGGCGAATTCCCCGTATTTTGGAATGTGCTTTAAACTTAATGGCCCTCACCCAAACGGAATGAAGATGACGTTTCTTGGACCCAGGTCACCTACTACGACGCGCCGTCCACGACAACAACCACAGCCAGCTCAACCACCATACTTATTGCAACCATCACATGGGTGACTTCTAAACGAGGACGCCTTTCACTCACATAAATATTTGTAAAATCTTTGTTCACTGGTCCTATTTTTCAGTCTTCCTATTGTCTAAAAGAATATAGCTCAGTGTGGTGCTTTCAGCTGAAAGTGAATAAAGATGATTTCAACGCAATAGATTTGAAGGCCCCGCTTACCCGAGCGTTCCTCCCCCGGGGTTGCGCTCAATAATCCGGTTCTACGAGGCAATCATACCAGTCTCGCTAATACCTTATGCGGACATTACAAATTATTTACTCCTCTGCAGGAGGGCACTACCGAGGCCCGCCAAAGGTCTCGACAGATCTGAGGAGTGTCACCTTAGACGGCTTCAAACCGGGTGTTTTCTAGATCCCGCCATACTAAAACGCACTGACCCGAAATTCACGGGTAGGTGCATATTCTGCGGGCAGTATGCTGACCTATACCATATACCACATGGTGTAGGCCTACTAGTAAAATACAAAAATTAAAGCTATAACCAGCCAACTAGGGAGGGCTGGGAGGCGGCCCTGTCCAGCTCGGGCCTGGAGGCCCAGCGTGTCCTGGTCCAGTGAGCTCGGGCAGCGGTGGCGGCCAATGGCGTCCCGGAATAGGGTCTGCCACTCAGCTCCACAACCAAACGCACCTCCCTTCCCAAGTCAAATCATCGTAAATATATGTTTTCTCCTCCTACCAGTTGGCATTATTAGCAATACAGCCGGAGCATGGCGCTATCAGGTGGTGGCTGTCAAATGGCATTGCTGAGCACTAACTGGACGCGACGTAGGGATGCCCGGCATTACAGATGGGAGGAGCGACCAACTCTGGCCCCTTGGTTCCCATGAGAAGGTTATATCAGAAGCAGCCTGCCAAGATTCTTGCATATTCGTTACGCGTACGTAGGCCACTCAGGCACATTTAGGCGACTTGTTTAAAGCGGGGCTTTATATGTAGGTGGTATTCTAGCTATCGCGTCATACCTTTAGAGGCGGAGGTTAAATGTCCCCTATTATATTTCAGCCCCATATAGGGATTTGTTGTTATCGAAGCACCACGTTGTAGACTGAGTTGAATAACCGGCACAATGTTTGGTAAAGTACCCCCAGTGTCATTGCTTGAAGGCTTCTAATCCTCAATGCCGCGAAATGTAATTGTGACCCGGTGCGTTAAATTTCCCAGATGTTTTTTCACGCCGGAAAGTCGTGATCCTGACTAAACTTCAGATCAAGGTACAAACGTACAGTCCTCAAGATACTAGGCATTCAGAGGCTGGAAGGTGGTAGATAGTTGAAATCTCGACCCTTTCACTCATTCTTGCTTTTTTGACCTTGATCTGAGGCGGTACTAATTTACGTCTAAAGCTGTGAAGTAGGCCGCCATAAGTATTTTAATTTACATTTCAAAAAGCGCTTCTTTGGCAGCATCATTGATAGGTAACATACCAGAACACACATTTCTGGGAGTTTGCGACTTTGTCAGGTTAATTATTATCATAACCATCGCAAACAGAGTTAATACAAAGATCTTCTTACAAGACCAGCAGGAAATAGCATAAGGTGTTTAAAGGAAGGCAGAAGAGTCACACCTGTGTGGTGAGCTCAGCTTCGACCATTTATGCAATTCCTTAAATGCGTAGAAATCTAAAAATTAATGCGACGCAGATATGATATACCTTTACAAGTCCATATGAAAGCCATTTAATCTTCTTAGTATTGATTTGTCCGGAGTCACTTATACCGCGCATCTTGTACTGACGGCGAAATGATTCGGAATGCTCGTGCGAGATTAAGCTATGCGACCTGGTTAGAAGCAGGTACAATTTCAGCATGGGTAACAGTGATGTTTATGCTGTCTTCGGCAGGTACAGATGCAGAAGACGATGATCTGATGATGGTCAGGAGGAGATATATATTTACAGAAGCAAAATACTATACATAGGCAAAGTTACAGCAACAAGTCACACAGACAACTGTAACTTAAAAGAAAGTGGAGACTATCACGCAGAGAAGTCACTTTACAGGCCTTTACTTTCCTACCGAGCGTTTCGGTTAAAGCCTAGGGGGTGTAAATACGTGCTAAGCACGGAGCCTCAATCTTGACTGTCGAATATGGTCCGAGGACCGCTTTTTGATACCAGACATCAACAAAGACCCAAGGCCGGTCACCTTATGGGATCCGCCCGGAAATGAAGCAGCCAATCAAATTATTTAAAAACATGCCACAACCCCCGTGGGTTGGGAATAATCTTGGACCCAGGTCCTTAATTACGCCAAATAAAAATACAAAAGTCAAAACACCCACTCTTTCCACTTGCCGGTCCCCAAACCCTCTCACACGGCGCCTGTCTTTGCCTTCCCTCCTCAGCGTGTTTGCGACACGACCTTGCAGCTGGCGCCTTTGCGAAAGAAACGCCGCGGGGAATCTGGAGACTAGGCCACCCCGCCGTCCCGTTCGAGGAAACGGGGGGGGGGGGGCACTGTCCCAGAGCAGTGTACAGTCGCCGTTGCTCGCACCCGATGAGCCGCTGCGTGGGGGCTAAGTGCCGCGCCTATTGTCGCCTTCTACAGGGCGTTTAGTGAGCGCTTGGGGCAGGGCAAAACGACTTCATTATCGGGGTCTCTCTGCCCCGTTGTTTCGCGACACACCGGGAGGTCGCTGGGCTGATTGCCTACTTGGGAGGGCCGACGGTCGCGCCTATTGTCGCCTTCTGCAGGACATTTAGTGAGCGCTTGTGGCAGTGCAAAAAGCTTCATTAACTGCGTCTCCCTGCACCCATGCTTGGCGCCACGGCGGGACATCGCTGGACGACGAGCTGGCCGTAAAGTGGTTAGCAGAAGCGTGCTGCTGTTGTTCCCGGCCGATAAGGATGCGTCTGCCGTTCGCTTCTTGGTGACGCCTCGGGGCGAAGGGGCAAAACAAACCAAGCCTCCCGCGCGCCCGCGTGCCCGCGCCCAAGAAAAGGGGAGAAAAGGAGAAAAAAAACAACAGCGCTCGCTCCTTGGCCTGGGTGCGTGGGGGGTTCGACCGCCAGCTCGACTCCACGTGCGAGTCGCTTTTCACTGCGGCCTTACACGTCCCTCCTAAGACGGTAAATGAGCTTGGAATCCGGTGATTTCAGCCTAATACAACAAAGGCCGAAACAACCCGCGAAGAAAACAAAACATGTAAGACACTTCGCACGTGAATGGAACACCAAATGAATCTCGCGACACAAGATGGGTATATAACACAAAACAAATCACACATTCGCATCGGCGGACCGGACAGTGTTCGTGATAGTCCCGCGCGCGAGCAATTGGATTTCCTCACGCCAAGTTCACGCGCACTCCACCGTTCACATCACGCATTGCACCGGGTACGCGGGAACATTCACGCGTCGCTGAAAGGCCATGGCTCAAGCGTGTGCTTGCTCTACGCGCCAAGTCACATTGGGGACACGGGTTAACGCGTCGGCGTTACCATTGCTTGACCCTTTCTTGTGGGTCACCGTCACATTGTAGCGCTGTAGGGCCAGCGCCCATCGCGCGAGTTTTGCCCCATGAGACGTGCTAGTAGTGAGATAGGAGAGGGGGTTGTGGTCAGACACCACGTTAATTTCTGCCCCGTACACCCAATGATCAAATTTATTTAGTGCCCAGATAATGGCGAATGCTTCCCGCTCGATCGTAGACCAGCGGGTCTGCGTTGGCGTGAATCGGTGGCTGGCAAGCGCTATCGGCCTTTCCCGTCCCTCGTCTCCCATCTGCGCCAAACAAGCCCCCGCTGCAACGTCGGACGCGTCGGTGAACAGCCAATATGGCCTTTAAATGTCGGGGGTGTTCAGCGATGCAGCTTCGCACAGAGCTAACGTGAGCCTGTTGAGCGCGTTTTGCGCTTCCTGGCTCCACGGAATCGTGTTAGGTACACCTCGCCTCGTCAAAGACGTGAGTGGTGCGGCCACCTCGGCGTATCCTTCAACGTAATCGCGGTAGTAACCAAATAAGCCTAGCAGACTCCGTAGCTGTCTCTTTGTTGCGGGGGGCACGAGCCCACGAATGGCCGATATCTTTTCTGGGTCGGGCCCATGGGTTCCGAATCCCACTATGTGTCCTAGGTACTTAATGTGGGCCTGTGCGACCTGACACTTTGCCCGGCTCACTTTAAGCTTGGCACCGCGTAACAAATCAAAAATTATTTCTAAGTGCCGTAAGTGTTCAGTCCAAGAGGAAGAGAAAATGGCGATGTCATCGAGGTATGCGGCCGCATAAGCCTGATGTTTCGGGAGGAGGGTGTTCATTATCCGCTGAAAGGTGGCCGCGGCGTTCTTTAGCCCGAACGGCATGACGCGCCAAGCATATTGTCCCTCGTGTGTTACGAAGGCGGTCAGATGTTGGCTCTCCGGAGCTACCGGCACCTGCCAGTATCCGCGTCGCAAGTCGATAAGAGTAATATACCTAGCGCGCCCCACCCTCATGATGAGCTTTTTAGGGGGTGACATTCGAAAGGCATCCGTGCGCGTCGCTGCGTTTAAAGCGCGATAGTCAACGCACATGCGCACCGATCCATCCTTCTGCATACAACGGGATGGGCGCACTCGCCTTCCACCGGATACACCAGCCCGAGGTCTAGCAACTCGTTTACCTGGCGGCTCACCTCACTCCTTAATAACTCCGGCCCGCGATATGGGAAAGTGCATTTGAGCTGGTGGCCTTCGTGCAGCTCTATCTTATGTGCCCCAACTCGTGCGACTCCCGGCGTTTCGCTGAACATATCAGCGTAAGCGGCAAACACCTTCGAGATCTCGAGGCGGTCCTGAGTAGGTAGGTGTGCGAGTTGCTCCGCATCTATCAGACAACCACCACATCTCTCAGGCACAGACCTAGGGGTGTACTCGATTTCACTAAACTCCTCGTCTTCCTCGAAAACTACTCCGACATGGCTGACGCGTGCGTAGTAGGGTCGCAGCCTGTTCGCATGCACTATCGCTGTAGCCTTTTTCCCCTTGTCGATTCTGTACGAGTTCTGCATCTCTTGCGCGGTTACGACGAATGGACCGAGCCATTTGGGGGCCATTTTACTGCCAAGGTCTGTGTCAAAGAGCAATACCTGGTCTCCGACGACAAACGTCTTGCTCCGTGCGCGCCTGTTATACGCCTGCGCGTAACTTCCCTGACGTGCGCTCGATGTCAAACCCGCTACTTCTGCTGCTACTTCTAGCTGCTCGCGTAGCTGTCGCAAATACTTCGCGGGTTCTTCCCTGAGTGTGTTCGGGAGGGGTTGCTGGCCTGTCCATGTTCGCTGCAGAATTGCCAGCGGTCCGATAGGGTTTCTACCGAATAAGAGCCGGAACGGCGCCACGCCTGTAGTGTGATGGAGGACTTCCCTGTACGCCCAGAGAACGAACGGGACCAGTCTATCGCAGTTCTTGGGATCTTTCTCAATAACATGGAACAACATGTTCTTCAAAACGCGGTTCCACCTTTCCACTGTCCCGTTGCTCTCCGGATGCTTAGGAGTCGAAAAACGCGGTGCGCATCCGTCTTGCCAACATCTCACGCGTCAGCTGCGCCGTGAAGTTCGTTCCCTGATCTGAACAGACTACCTCAGGTATGCCTGTGCGGCTGAAAATCGTAAGCAAGGCGTCGCATGTTCGCCTTTCGGATTCAGAAGACGGTAGGTGTGGGATGCTCGGTTAGTAGCACGTCAGTTGCAGTCGGTGATGGTGGGGAACTGCTTCCGACATCTCCCAAGCACAGCCCCAAATGTGCTGAAGGCCCTCAGGAGAAGTTGCCAGTGCATGAAGCAGACGCAGATTGGAGGTACATTCCACGAGCTAAATTGCATCACAGCTAAACACGGTGCTCGGAGAGGAGTAAAAAGCAGTTTGAAAGCAGGGGGATGGCTACAGATCCCGAAGTTGTGAAGGACGTGCGCAAAAAGTTGGAGAAGCTGACTTTTGACGTCTGCGAGGCAACATCAGTGAAGCCGGAACCGCGGCCCTGCCCATTCTGTGAGGGACGGTCCAAACGGCTCTTTTGCCACAGTGCCACAAATACGAAAGCTGTTTAGCGGTTAGGGATCGCAAACAGTCTACCTCCGGCCACGGCGTGCACAAGTCAACGAGGCAGAGAGCGTGCCTATGATCCCTGCTCGACGGAACATCGAGCGGCCCGATGATATCGACATTTACGACCTGAAACGGATGGTCGGGTCTGGTGAGAGGTGTGATGGGAACCCTATCTTTAATTCACCTGTCTGAGCGGACTTTATAGCCGTGACATGTCCTGCAGTGTCGCGTTACGTCCCCTTCTAGGCCTGGCCAGAAAAAGCTGTACTTAATTCTGGTCTTTTCTTCCGTGGCCCCAAATGGCCTCCCCAAAGGGACTCATACGCAAGGCAGAGTACCTCTTCCCGCCTGCCAAGGGGGAGCACAAGCTGCTTCACTTTGCTACCGGAGATCGAGTCCCAGTTATACAACAAGCCGTCTGAAACAAACATGCCTGCCTTCCCTGCCTTTGCGTCAGCCCACGCTTTCTTTAAGGTTTCGTCTGAGACTTGATCGGATCTGAATACCTGGCGTTGTTTTAGGACTGCGTCCGCGTCATCCTGGATCGAGATTACATCTTCCTTCTCGCTTTCTTCCAGATCTACTTCACAGGGCTGTTCCGTCGCCACACCCTGCTCACCACTCATTAGTTTGTCTGCCTCAGGCCCCGCCGCTTGCTCCTCGTGTGATGTAGAGCTCAGCTTTGCGCTCTGCTCCGCCATGGTGACAGACGCGTTAACTGCTTCAGACAGAGGGCAGGCCTTATTCATAACAAGTGCCTCGTAACGACTGCCTATCTACGAAAGCAGTTCCCAATCTTCCCTGGAGAGCAAACAGTCCACTCCCTCCGCCAGCTTATCAGAAAGCGCGCATACAATGTCTACTGCCTCGGGCCCTGCTATGTGTGCAGTGGGCCGCCTGATGCTTACCGCAAGAGTGACCTGTTTTGCGTTAACCGTCTCCCCAAAAGCCGAAACTAGCTTTATCGAGCCGGATGGCTCCCGACATATACTTGGCACGAGGCCTTCCCTAACCACGGTTATCTCGCTACCGGTATCAATTATAGCTGTCGCCGGTATCCCTGCGCACTCAATCTCCACCTGCTGTAGCTTCGATTTGCGTACCTCGTCGAATGACTGGGGCATTTTCATCTCTGCTACTAGGGTTGTCTGGGAGGTTACTGACGCCGGTGTTTCGCATGCCTCTACGTTGGCTACAGCTACGTTTGGAGCTCGAGCGCGTTTCTCCTTCTTCTGCACGTTTTGTGAAGCGCGAGGGCATTCCTTGGCTTGGTGGCCAGATGCGCGGCACTCATAACACTGAATTGGCCATTTGCTATCATTGTTCGCCACTTGCGGGGGTCCCTTCGGTTTTTCCGCATGCACAACAATTTGTTTCGCTGCGCACCCCTTGCCCTTAGCCTGTTCGAACGTTTGGAGAACGTCGGATATTTTATCCGGTTTTAGCCACCTCTCCTCCTCACGAAGACGCACATACTCTAAGCCCTCAGGGCTCAAGCTACCCTTTATGCTATCTGCGATGATCAATGATACCAGGTCGTCTTTGGTTTCTACGTCCAGTGACCGAAGGTAGTACTGAAAGTACGTCTTAGTGCGCGAGGTGAACTGCACCCAAGTTTCATCGCGGCGTTTCGTCGCGAGCTCAAAGCGTTCGAGGTATTCTGAGGGGTTAAGCTTTAGCTCCTTTAAAACGGCTGTTTTTACCGACTCGTAGCTGCCACACTCATCGTCCCCGAGGTTACGGAGAAGGTACCTGACACGCTCAGCTAGTGCTGGCATGATTAATTGAACGCGGCTTTCGTTTGGCACCTTGTACGTCGTGAAAATTCCCTAGACTTCCTCGAACCATAACGGCACGTCAGCGTCACACGGCAGCTTCAGTCCCTTAAGGACTTTAGCGCTTTGGGAGACTGGATCGGGCCCCATTCGACGCTGATCGTCAATGTCTGACCTTACAGACGTCTGCCCGCCTCCCGCTATCGCCATTGCAACAGCTGGATCTAGCCCAAGTTTCTGCAACTCTAGGCGTTCCTGTGAAAGAATTTTCAATTTTTCCAGCTCAAAATCTAGTTCATGCGGCGAATTGCAACCGCATCGGATACCGACACCTCCGTTACTTCACGTAGCGCTCCTGCTACAGGCTCAGTTGTCGCTTGCTGCGACTGCTCGCTCTCATCTGTTATATCTCCCCCTGTCTCTCTCTCGACTACGCTCGCCATCATGCTCCGTGTTAAAATCATGCGCCACTTTACACTTGAGCCATAGCCACTTCAACAAAGCGCAAGAAATCCCGCTTACCCGTGCTGGTGTCGCCAGTTGGGGCCTCCGTCCCTTGGTGCCGCAGCCTCGTCGGAGTCCTTCCCCAGAACGCTGCCTCTGGTTCGGGGCCTGGATCACCTTGCTGTTTCTGACTGGAATTGCGGACGCTTGTTGCCTAGTGGGGTCCCAGAGAGAGAGAGAGAGAAAGCTTTATTTAAAAATTTCTTAAATGCGTAGAAATCTAAAAATTGATGCGACGCAGATATGATATACCTTTACAAGTCCATATGAAAGCCATTTAATCTTCTTAGTATTGATTTGCCCGGAGTCGCTTATACCGCGCATCTTGTACTGACGGCGAAATGATTCGGAATGCTC
>JAJIZL010049327.1:198-15659 GCA_023969395.1 Amblyomma maculatum
CATCCATCCATCCATCCATCCATCCATCCATCCATCCATCCATCCATCCATCCATCCATCCATCCATCCATCCATCCATCCATCCATCCATCCATCCATTCATCCATCCATCCATCCATCCATCCATCCATCCATCCATCCCCATCCATCCATCCCCATCCATCCATCCATCCATCCATCCATCCATCCATCCATCCATCCATCCATCCATCCATGGAAATGCGGTTTTGTGCCTAAACGCAGAGGTACAGTCCACATTATAAATAAATCAGAGATCTGTTGGACGATTAGCAATACGTGCCCACGGCAAAACTCCAAATGAGGCGGTACAGGGAGATATGGGCTGGGCATCTTTCGAAGTACGGGAAGCTCAGAGTAAAATATTATATGAGGAACGCCTGAGGAAATTGGACAGTAACAGATGGGCAGCTAAAGTATTTAAATACCTGTACTTAAAAAGCGCTGACTCACAATGGAGGAAAAGAATTAAGAAACTAACTACTAAGTATGCTAGTCACAAGAACGGAGAAATAAAGAGCATTAAGCAACAGGTGAAAAACACAGAAGGTAAAAATTGGATAAATTCGATGGAAAAGAAACAGTGTGGAGTTATACTGAAAGTGGAAAATGCAGCTCAGGAAGGAAGATTTCTTTATAACTCAAGAGGCAGTGCCCTACTTTTTGAAGCTAGATCAGGGTGCCTTAGAACACGCAGCTACAAAAAGAAACTTAACAATGGAGATGACGGATGTGCTGTATGTGGTAACTCCAGTGAAACAATTGACCATATTATACTCGAATGTAATGGTATCCATCCGGAAGTTGATGCAGGCTCAATCACTGTTCCTGAAGCTCTGGGGTTTAGAAATCACAGTGGCCGGGTGAATAAACCGGCGGTGGAAACTAGCAAAAAACGACTGGAAGATTGGGGGCTCAAAAGCAGAGAAGTGACATAATGTTAGTAATGTATACAAAAACGTAATAAATAGAATGATGGTTTAGTTAACCATTCTAAATTAATAATTAAGATATAGGGAGAAAAATGAGCATGATAGCTACTCCTACCACCCCGTTTCAAAAGGGACGCTTCTATATTTCATCCATCCACGTGCCAGCGCATCATCTACTGGAGTACCGCTACGGGGATATGGTTTGGAAATACGCGTCGTGGACTCCAGACGCTGCAGCTGCTATCCGCGCGCGTGTCACGAAGGCCCGTTGGGGCTCTAGTCCAATTGAAGGAATCTCGTTAATTTCGATCTGATGGTGATTTTTAATGTCAACTCACATCGTACAGCATACAAACACCTTTTAATGTCGGCTCTATCGAAAAGCAGCATCGGAGTGAGTTTCGAAACAAGGTATTCCAATTAAAGAAGCGAGCGTCTTAATGACTTAATCTTTGTTGTTTTATTTCTCTGTAGCGTGCTCCTTTTCTAAAATGGTAACATTGGAAAATGGCCGGCCCCGCCGGGGTGGCGCAGTGGTAAGACGCCCGACTACTGTGCCGGAGTTCCCGGGTTCGAACCCGACCGCGGCGGCTGCGTTTCGATGGAGGCGAAACGAAGAGGCGTCGTGTGCTGTGCGATGTCAGCGCACGTTAAAGATCCCCAGGTGGTCGAAATTACTCCGTAGCCCTCCACTACGGCTCCTCTTTCTCTCTGTCCACTTTCATTCCCACCTTCCTCCCTTCCCTTACGGCGCGGTTCGGGTGTCCACAGAGCAAGTGTGACAGTTACTGCGCCTTTCCCTTCCTGTGAACCAATTTAAAAAAAAAAAATGGCCGCAGATAATGTGCCATGCCAAGTGACGAAAGAGAATTTCACTATTTGCATGTGACATAAGTAGCAGGTGCGTATTTAATTGCTACTTAGAACATTAATTTGGCCTGCCAATAATTTTTTTTCCTTAGAAATTTTGGTACTCAGTTTTATATTTCACGTTTGATTGGATTTAGTGATTTGTGTGTCATTTCCAACCCAGGTACCAACACCGGCGTCTCCTCCTGGCCATCGCTGAGCATGGCTTTGCTGCTAAGTTTCGCCACCGGGCAGCAATCGTCCATCCCAGAAAACCTGAGAATGTGGAAAAAGAGCGATTTATCTTCTACTTTGTCATACACTTCATCGGCTGTGCTGTGTCGTGTGCGGTTCTCTCATTGGAGCTCCTAATACACGTGTGGTCCAATCACCGTCTGCGACGGCGGTTGTCTGCTCACGCAAGCCGTCAAGTCAAGCCTCAACCGTAGTCCAAATGGTAATATTCTGCAAAGAGACACGCCTTAAATACGTTCAACATGGTTGCTTGTGATTGCGCCTTAAATATGTTTGCGTGCGATTCGTACTAGTTTGATACGGACAACAAGGCTAACTCAAAGCGTTGCATGAAGAGTTATTAGACCTCCCAGGTATCAAAACGTTATACAAAGCAGTCATCTATTATTAGTGTCTGCTTCACTCAGAAGTAAACTTCGATTTACTTGAACTCTGATCGAGGATGTTTTGAAAAGAGAGCAGCCAATGATCCAGAAGCATCCAGTGAAATTTCTCGTCGCCAGTGGCACACATGGAGCCGCATCTCAAAATAACTGCCCGTAAACGATGCGGCGTATATCTGCGCAATAATTAAAGGTTTCCTATTGAAAAGCGTTTCGAAAAGAACGGAAATATTTTATGAACACACTTTACGCCAAGACTCCGATTGATATACACTGCTAATTATATATAGTCAGACAGCAAAACTAAGCTGATAGTATTTAAATTCGACCAGTTACGAAGAGTCATTAGGAAGTTGTGATCTCTAGAAAAGGGAAGACGTATTTGATTATAATTAAAAAAAAATTAGCCAGAGCTGCACTTGGTTAAGCCAAAAATCTTTCCCGAAATCTTTGCTTTTATAGACTTCCTTCATGTTTGCAAACAAACAAGACGATCGAGGTGGCGCTTCTCTCTTCAGCGATCCCACGGTAGGAAAAAAGCACGACCGCGGCCGCGGCACTGTGGCCAAGCTTGTCAAGGCCGTGTTATTGCGATTTGTAGGTGCGTTTTATGCAGACGAAATTACCCTGCGCAAGTACTTTGTGAGCCTCAGCGGTGAGAAAGAAGCGATACATTGAGAAACTCTACGTACACGGCGTGCAGCGTACGGACCCGCACGCCATACCGATGGAGAATGGGTTCAAGGCGCACAAGAGAAGCATTGCTGCCAGCCAGGGAAAATGAGCGACGTTGACATCTATATGCTGTTTTCTCCCTGAAAATTGTGCGCAGAACGCATCGGGAATTACAAAGCTTCGGTTGCTTACAACTACTTTGAGTCGAGTAAGCTGACGGCAATTTTTCTCGCTCATAAATAGAGCGCGCGAACCGCGTACGAATTGTAGTCCGCTCGAAGCATCATTGCGTTATCGGATGATTCTTCACACCAAGCGGCAAATGAGCGTTCTTGATAAGCACGAAGCACCTCGCTAGCGTCAAGCGGCTGTGTGGTTAAGATTATTTAGGCCAGCATGCCAACAGTAGCCTTGACACCGCACGGATTTTCGTATCATTGCGTTATTCGTTGTAATCACAACGCTGCGCATCTGTTATATTTGCTTTGTTCGTGGGCGGCTGCCGTCGTTAATGGTAGCAATTTTATCACGGGTAGTCGCGCTGTTAGCTTGAATTACAATTACGAGCTGCAACCGGCCACTGTGGTTTCGTGGGTTCCGGTAAAAACGTCCCAGGAAAAAATGGTCACGGAAATAATTGCCCCGGATAAAACGTCCCCAAACAGATGCAATCAAACGTACTGCAAAGTCTAGCTTTCGCCTTGCCTGGTGCTTAGCTTATCAGCGATGAAGTGCGCTCATTGTAAATTGTAATCAACTTTTATTGTTTTTATCTTACATCTATCTTTGTGTTTTTAGCTTGAACATTATTTATAGTTTGAATCCCGCAGTTTTTTTTTTTGTTTTCACGTTCTGTAGTTCCGTTTACTAAAAGCGTAGACTGAGTTTCCTCGTGTCTAGCCGAGCAATGTATGCTACAGTGCTTCTTTCTACCTGTCCGCTTGAAATTTGCAAAACATGGTACTGATGCCGTGCGTTCGAAAAATAAAACCATTATGAAGCCGAAATTTATGCGGTCGAGGACAAGACGTCTCTCGAATGTGTAATATTAGCCGGGTGATTAGACATATATTAAACAGCTATATTTTCCAGCTTGGAAACTGGAAACTATGCACTGCATAATACTCGCTGGATGTTACATAGTGGTGGGGTTCTTTTTTTTCGCAATGCTTTCTCGCAAAGCTTTCTGCAGTTCCTGCAAACGTGTAAAGCACAAACAGGACCCAGTGTAGAAGCAATGGTTACATTTATTCTAAAAATAAAAGGCGTCCAATAAGATCTTCCATTTTCGCGAAATGAGTTCCGGGCAGATTTTCAGTCAATTTCTTCGGTGAAAGTTTATCCTGGAGGCCGCTTCCTGAAGTGACCTTTCTAGATATTCCAGGGACCCTTTTTCAGGGCTCTATTTTCTAGGGACCTCTTTTCTGAGGCCGTTTTTACCTTCACCCGTGGTTCCGTAGTTAGGGTGCCCCAGACCGGTCTCGGCCACTGTGGCCGCGTTTCAATGTAGGATAAACCCCACAACTCGCATTCACAATCAGTCGCTGTGAATTCAAATAAAAGCGCCCAACATAAATAAAGAACTGCAGCTCCAATCCAAATCAGTGGCTATCAACCTGAAGTGGGAGTCTTCATCAGGAAGTAGATTAAAATAATTTGACGTGAACGCGGCGAAGCTTAGCCATGCAACATATATATAACGGATCGAGGAATGCAACACAGATCTCTTGCGTAGCAGCTCACTGCGCATACATACAATTACTAGAGCGAAAAAAACGGGCTTGAGGAACAGTTTACGTAGGTAAAACATCTATGCATATTCCAACAAAGAAACAGGCCTACGTATTACAACACATATATAACTGTCTCGTCTCCATGTGTTACCTGCGTGCCCGCACCGGCACTAAAACAATACCATGATCCCACCACGCGTCGTAAAAAAGCAAAACTCGAGTTATTCGCGACCTTTGATCCGCTAGACCGCTCTGGCATAAAGGTGAATAATCTCCAGCTTAGCCGTGACGAAGTTTTTGCCGCATATTCGATGAGCAGGTGTCGGTATTCCGCCTTGGCACTTCACCGCGGCGGACCACCACTGTTTGCGGCGACCATTGTAGGGCAAGAAACCTGAGCAAGCTTTCTGAACTTCTTGTGTGTCTTTCAGCACACTTCATAGCAACACGATCATTCGGCATGGTGCTCGGCATTTCCCGGCAGCAGTAAGCCATCGCGAAGTCACGGTAGGCAGAGTGACTGAAGCGTTGTTTTGCCTACCAAGCGAAAGTTACTAGCGACGACAGCGCCACCGCATTTTCGTGACGTAGCCGGAGTTAAGGAGGTCTATAGTGGGTTTGTTGGCGACATCAGGTAGTTCACTCCAGCTTGAACGGCATCTTCGGCGGGCCACTGTTTGACTGACTTAGGTAATTAACGCAAATATAGACGAGAACGAAAGAATCACTGGAACCCTATGTTCTTGCGAGTGATCTGTAGCCACAGCATTGGTGGTTACTATTAACTTTCGAGAGATGGCGCCAGCGTCGTGGCAGCACAAGCGCCACCCCTGATCTTGTCATCCCGCACGCGGACAAAGCCAACTATTCTTCGGCATCGGGAACTGGACGCAAGCGCACGGCTCCTCGCGGCACTTCGCTGTCGCGGGCGAGGTGAAGCCTCGCGGGACTCATCCCGCTTGCCCGTCTTGTCCGGCCTCGGAGTTTATCCCCGGCCCTAGCGTGGACGAACATTCGCCTGTAGCCTTGTTGGTGAGTCCGACGACCTGCCTCCATTAGCGAATTTATTGCTAGCTGGCGTCGTTGTTATTGCAGCAGTAAATACCTGTTTGTTGTCAGCACGTGTTGTTCCTTTGTTCCCAAGAGCACGGCCCGCAGTGGTCAGCGTGCGCTCGGTAGCGCGTGCAATCACTTATTGGGGTCGGCGGTTTGGACTGTCAGCCGCAACTAAGCGGGGAAAACGTATTTATCCCCCTAGTAACTCTCCACACAGTTAGGCTAAACATCAAAAGCCAAGTTCGAATGTCTGTCATGGGTCCGAACTACATTTATTTTAGTTACTTAACCAGGCAACATACGTCAGAAATATGCAAGGAAGTGCGAACTTGGTTGGTCATCGGAGCTGTGAAGGTCAAATAAATATCAATAGTCTAGTGCTCTTGGATGCCAAGTACAAAAACAGGAAGAAAGAACCGCTATGGCATCATATATTTAACAGTGGAGCATAAAATGTGTCCAAGAATTATTGCGTTTGAGGTGGTTGGAAGAATATGCGCTGGTATGCCTTTGATAGTTTTGTTTGTCGGAGCTAGGCAAGATATGTGACACCATAAGAATTAGTAGATTGTTTATGTTTGAAGGCCTATGCTCTGCAGTACTGAAACTGGGGATGTCGAATCTACATGAAGCATTCCGCCCTTGGAATGCTTAATATTATCGCTTTTGTCCACAAACCGCGCGCTGTATTGCGTCACTGCAGGTTTTAAAAATTAATGTTTATTTACTTCGGGAACTGATATGGCATCATCTTGTTTGCAGCTTCGACAACCATATTCACAATAATGCCGACTTGCTATTTTGAACAGTCATTTACACGCGTTCAGTGTTGCAACATGCAATGCAATATTTTCTAAATCCGCTAGAGGGTCTGCTTCAAAGTACACTTCAAACTTGGTAAGGTATGGTCTGTACTTAGTCTTTCATCGGGGTATGGTAGCTTGATATGCGCCATGACTTCCTACGGTGTACTCCGGTCCTCAGCTTCTTCTTTCAGGACTCGCGCGTCGTTGTCATCGCCACTGTAGCACCAAGCTTCCGCCGCTGCAAGTGTGTTTGCACTGATCCTTCTAATCACAGATGTGCTGTGTACCAAAAACAATTCTAGAATGCACTTTGGATCACTAAAGTCTGATGAGGCAAAATTCAATAGAGCGCACTGCATCGCAACCCTCCGATACGACACCTCTACCTACCTCACTTCATTTCACTCCCGCCTTCCTCCCTTCCATGTTGTTGTGGCTGTAGGAAGAAGGAAAAGAAATTGCACGGGCCTGCCACTGGCTCTGTAGCTGAGCCACCTCCGCTGCCTCATGCGGACAGAAAAGAAAATAGTAAAGTAAGAAAAATAAGGGGGAGAGAACCACGTGCGCCGCAACACACGTTGTTCCCCACCTAAGTGGTGGCGGGTGCAATTACAGCCAACAACGGATAAAAATTTGGTGACAGGCTAGCCCCCGTAGCAAGCGGCGGTGATCTACCTTTCCCAACTGCGTAAGGCTAGAACAGCCACAGTTGTATCCCCTTCTTTTACGGCGTGGTACATGTCTTCGTACAGAATAGCGACAGATACTCCGCCTTTCCTTACCTGAAAATCAATTTCAAACACCGCTGATGCCTGGTGTACTAACGCCTCTTAGACACCTGCGTCTGCTTCTGTTTGCAGTGTGGTGCGGCGTTCGAGGAATCGGCAAATGAAAGTTAGGTTTGTATATGCAGGAATCGCCTGGTGAAGTCATGACCTTTCGTGAGGTACATGGCGCGCCCCTCGTCGAACACAACCATTATTTTATTGAACGCATCAGAGTTCACCAGCGTTCTACAATTCGTGTACAGGAAAAGAAAGGTGCAGTATCTGTCACTCGCGGAATTTCGGTATCCTCCTCACGGTAGACTACGGCTCCTCTTTCTCTCTTTCCAATTTCACTCCCACCTTCCTCCCTTCCCCTAAGGCTCGGTTGAGGTGTCCACAAAAACAAGTGAGGCAGTTACCGCACCTTTCGCTTCCTATAAATCAATCTCTCATTCGCCTTTACCCTCGCCCGAGTAAAGGTCTATCTAAGACCTAGGAGCGGCTTCTACTCCGTCTATATACCAACACTCTGCTGTGCCCGTCAACACTAAAACATTTTAATCCCTCCTTCACAGGCAGTTGTCCGCACTGTGCGGAGAAGTCTTCGGACATCTACCACATGGTGTGGGCTTGCCCATCCAACCCATCTATTCCTCCTCACCCCAACCCCACTCGGGAGGACGGGGAGGTGACCCTGCTCGGCTGCTATGACCTGCAGGCCCAAAAGGCCTTGGTCGAGCGCGCCCGGGCAGCGGCCGACGCCAATGGGGTCCCGTACTAGGGACCCCACCCAGTATCTGGGAGCGCAGATAGTCGAAGATCCGGCTCATGCATACATCAACCCCTTTTAAATGAATAAGCGTTTGTCACCACCACCAGTCTATAAATCAACCAAGGGGAATTATGAAGAGCATTTCCCAATTCGGGGCGTGGCGCAGTAGTAAAGCACTCGGCTGGGGATCCAAAAGATGGAGTTTCGATTCCCGGTGGAGACAGGCTTTATTAATTCATTTTGAACTCTCGCTCTCGAGAGCATGACACCCTCTGCCAACAGCTTCTGCCGGTAGCTCCTGGGGACGACGAGAGCTGAAATGCTTTCGCCCTTAATATTGCATGAGCAAATGCATTGTACCCTGATGAAAGCTGCAGATCTGTATTATTGTCATTAGCTGATATTCGCGCTTAATGCGAGCTCTCGCGTGTGTCTCGAAGTTTTGAGCAAAAAACAAATCTGATAATTTTTATGTCAGCACATTGTGTGATTTCACGGTGTACTATAAGAAATTCAGTAACTTTAATTACATTTATCTTTGAATTTGCATGTGTGAAGTGCTCATATGATGCAAGAAGTTTGTGTCCCAGTAATTACAGCTCCTTCTCTACTACTGTCGTAGCGTTTGTTTGCACTGTTATGCTAAGATTTGTGTGTACGATGTATTTTACATGCGAGCCAAAGTCTAAAAAATTTTCGGTCTCAAAATTGCATTACATTTTTTTATGGATATAACATTGCAGGAATTTCAATTAGATTGCCTTTTGAATCTTCTAGATGTGCAGTTATTGCATAAATGTTGATGAGAAATTTGTATCTTGAGTATTTTGTACCTGCACACTAAGCGGTTGAAACCTCAGCAGTCATACATTTATGCGCTATACAGGTGCAGACTGAGCCAGATGTCTATATTGGCTAAATAGGAACCATAGTTGTACATAAAGAAAAGACTAACTTTCCTACTACTAAAGGTGTTGGGCACGAAAAAACAGTCTCTCAAGTGCTATTCACATATATATTACAGGAAAAGTTCAGAAATTTGGAATGAGGCCAGGTTGGGGTAACGGTTGATGTAGATACCTCAGCAATCTGCGATTCGCTGATTAATTGCCTTTCCAAGTAATTCAAGGGAATAATATGAAATATCGAGTTATAACACTGCATTATAGAGTAATCAGTAAAAGCAGAAGTGAATGAATAACATGGTATGCACAAGACTAACGTGAGGTTCCAAACCGACCGAAGATAATATCAGTCAACAGTAGGTAGTGAAGAACTATAATTGTAGTCGAACATGTTTACTTAGAACAGGTAGTAACTAGACATCAGGACCACGAAAAGGAAACCGCTACAAGAGTGAAATAAGACCGAAACGCATTTTCGGTGTGCTAACAGAATGTGACTAGCACAGTAAAGTATATAGCGATTGCATCTTACTGGCACTCACCTGCCGCCCTGAAACGTGGAGGCTAAAAATGAGTTTGCTTAATTTGACGCGACACCGAGCGCTGTGGAACGCAAAATGGTAGGTTTAAAATGATGAAGTAGGAAGAGTGCAGATGATTATGAGAAGTAACTCGAGTTAATGACACTCTCGACGATATAAAGAAGAAGTGGTAATAGGCAAAGCGTGCAGGGCAAAAAGAGGATAACCGATGGTCGCTTAGGGTAACTGAATTGACACCCAGGGAGGGAAAGCGTAGCAGATAGCGGCAGAAAATTAGATGGTAGGATGATGTTCTGGCGTTTGGGGCCATAATGTATGCAAATTTCACACAAGCAGAATTAATCAAGGAATGTGGGAGAGGTTGCCGTCCTGAAGAGTCTATAGACCGGCTGTTGCTGCTAATTACTGTTCCTATGTATTTCTGCAGTGAAAGTTTCGACATATATCTGCGTATTTTCTATATTGGCCATCACTTTTGCAGCAGGCCTCTTTGTATGCACTTTGAATTGATGCAGTGCTCACATATTAGTCTGTACCTTCTTGCTTATTGCACTTTTGTACTTCTCTTGCTAGGATTTCTTTGTGTTGTATTCTGTGTGCGTGCCTAAAAGCTGCGTAATAAAATGTTTACCAAAAAGATCTAGTTTTAACTGATCGCCTTCTCTTTGTCAGAAATGTTTTCTGCATGGATATGTTTTGCAGAAAGTACGTGGTGCTCGCAGAGAGGACGAATGTCATGACTGCCGGTTCAAAATATGTCTCCGTCTGAGCACCGATGTTTGGAACTCTTCTTGTTCATCTTTCTATATGCGCATATAGTTGTTAGTGGTTTGTCGGGTTGTCGCCAGGAAAATAGACTAGAGATGCTCAATATACTTTTCATTTTCGAATTTTTTTTAGGCTCACCACTTTGGACCTGCTCGCTGTAACCAATAGATGAGTTAAGAGGTCTACGCGTAAAGTTTTGCTTTTCGCGAAGCATTTTGACAATTTTGTTTATTTATTTATTTTACACACTGCAGCCTCGCCGAGACTTTTGCAGGAGTCGGGCACAGTACAATACAAACAAACAAATGAAGTAAATATACAATACAATCAACAGGCTTCCAAGAATTCGTCTAACGGCAGCTAATGAATGTTGCCTGATAACAAATGCGAGGCTTCACTGGATGAGGAAAAAAACTGGACTTTAAAACGTTAGTCCGCACGAAAAAGAGAGAAATATTTGAGAAATTGTCGCTCCTTGTAGATGAAGGTTTTGAAAATGCTATGTTTACATAGCGAAGAAAAGCAGGAGAATTTACTAAAGCGTAGATAAGATTCAGGTATCGAAGATGACAATGTGCAGGAAGTGTACCGAGGTCGAGTTGTGGAAGATATGTTTCGTTAATCTACAGGTCAGATGTCATCCCTCAAGTGGAATCTATGCGGTATTTAGGCATTACTTATGATGCTAGTATGAATTGCAGATCTCACGTCAAATCTAAGGCACAGAAAGTTGAGAAGGCGGACTTGGTAGGCTCATACGCTTCACTAACAGGAAATTTGAAATGCGTCGAAAGGCTGTGCTACTTCTGCTCAAAGCTGATTTGTGATTGGTTCTCCGGTTTGGCTGCATTCTTTTTTCTGGTTGTCCAAGAATTAAGCTGTATCCTTTGCTGATTTTAGAACGACGTGCACTACGCCTCTGCTAAGTCTTCCACAGTCTGTCTCAACCACTGTTCTGACTTGGAGGCTCGTATTCCGGACCTTAAGTCCCGTTTCTGCCTTCTAACCGTCATATTATTATTGCGGTCGTTTGAGGAACTCAGAGTGTGGCTATACTAATTTTTGCGTCCAACCCAGCGCTCTTTCTCACTCACCGATGGTAAAGGTTCTGCAAGCCCCAGGTTGTTTTCACGCAGAGCATTTTAACACACATCGGTGTTTATCTCAGTTCAATAATTCCTGTTGGTTATACAACGTTCACTGTGGATAAAAATCTGATTCAATATTTCCATCTAATGTGAAGCACTTAGCTTGAAGTGTAATATCCAGTCTCTTATCTAAACACGTTTTAAAGCTCGTTGATCACACTGTAATTTTCACTGATTCGTCTGTGCCCGCGCAGAAGGCAGGGATTGGAATTTTTTCAGTCTCTTTACTTGAAATTGTGCGCTTGTGCGCCCGCCACCATGGCCTGCTATCCTGGGTGGGCGTGGCGCACAAGCTGATTGGTCCCGAAGCGGTAGGTCTATGAGCCGTCATCCAGTATGTGGCGCCATCTAGCAGCGTCATGGGACCTGGGCATGCGCAGGGGAACGCGCAGTCGCGGATCACGGTAGCGGATCACGGATAACGGTAAGCTAAAACTCTCTAATAGAGAGATTTTATTCCCCCGGCAGAAAACAATATATATAAAGGCGGTAGGCGCTCCTCTACCGCCTTTCCCCCTAATTTATATGACAGGTTAAAACCTAAGTTACTTTTTTGTATCCTCTGTTCCATATTTATCATATAAAGCAAGAACAGCAGCGGTGATGCGCACGTGAACTCTGTGTGAGGGCATCCAATTGCTCACGCGCGGAACTTTCGCGAATAAAGCCAGGTCCGCCAATGCGAATGTTTGTGACTTATTCTGTGTTAGGCTCATCTTGTGTCTCGAGATTCATTTTGTGCCGCATTCGTGTGTGAAGTGTCATACATGTCTTGTTTTCGTCGCGGTTTGTTGCGGCCTTTGTTGTATTAGGCTGGAATGGGCGGACTCCAAGCTCATCATCCACTTAGGGGCGACGTGTAAGGCCGCGATAAACGGCAGCTTTTTTTTGTTTAGGGGAAAATGACCCTGTGAGATCTCGCGATGATTTTCGCTTCCACACATCTTCCCTCCTAGCCCGTCTGACCACTCGCCGACGATGCCTGTCTCCTTCGCTGATAGATTCAAGTTTCCCGGCCCCGGCGTAACCCTGAGCCACGTCGGCTTCTGTCGTAAATAGACGTCCCCGCGCGCGTCTTGTCGATGGAGGTTAAACAAACAATGCCTCTCTGGCTGGACGCTAGGCGCCGGCTTACCCCTCAGCAGTGCCGGCTTCGATCGTAGCGGCAATGGACGCCCCCGCGCGCGTCTTGACGATCCCTTTCATGCCCCCGGTGGCTAGTAAAATAGCGTCGTCGTCTAAACCTCCCCCCCCCCCCCCCCTCACCCCCGATGCGGCGCTTCTTTGAAGGAACGCGGCACTTAATGGAGCCGTTGGACAGACGTCGTCTCTCCCGTTTTGGGCAGCAGCGACGGCGACGAGTACTTCTGTTTTTCCATGTAGACCGTGGGATAAAGGAGGACGAGCGCCGATGGGGAGAGGTTGTTAACTCTCGAGTGGAGAGGGTGTGAAGCGTGCAAGCTGTATTTTTATTTTAAACAATTAAGGACTAGGGTCCGACATTATGGCCATAACAGGGGTTGGGTCTTATAAATCAACGGGTTTGATGGGCTGCGTAATTTTGAGGTGTAGCTTGTGAAGCGACCGCCCTGATGTCTTTGTCGTTGCCATGAAAAAGCGGCCATCAGACCCGGCTGAGCAGTTATGTCCAGTCGAGCACAAGCTGGCGACTCCGTTCTCGGCCCATAGCTTTCCTTTGTGTCAGCTAAGCGGTTTTCTGCGTGACATGTTTTGTGCTTGTGATGTACCTTTTTGCTAGGGCGGTGATAGCTCTGTGTGAGGCCACCAGTGTAAATTAAGTCGTATTTGGTGTATATAATCTGTAAATATATCTCCCCTCTTCATTCAATCAAGACTGCCTAACTTGTCATATTCCTTCGTCTGCCGAATGATCCCTTCCGAATCTTCGGAAGGCGACACCTAATCATCACTACAATGTTTGCATTCTTCCATGGTTCCGGTATCGCTGATGACACCAGGCACTGCGTATACAGGGTGGCCAGTTTTTCTAGCAAGATATTCCCCCCATCCTTCAACAAATCTTTAGTTATCTGATCCTCTCCAGCTGATTCCCCCCCTTTTCATAGTTACTAATGCTTTCTTGATCTCGCCATTCGTCTCTGGTGGAACGTCTGACTGTTTTTCCCTACCATCAATCTCATTGCGGTCCCGACTACTTTGGCTACTGTAGAGATCTGCAAAGAACTCCTCCGCTACATTCACTTTTCTTGTCCATATTCGTGATGACATTGCCCGCCTTATCCCTTAGCGCATACATATGGTTTTTGCCTATGCCCAATTCGTTTTTACCACTTTAAGGCATCCCCCGTTATTTACAGCATGCTCAATTTTCTCATTGTTATACTTCCTTATATCGGCTACATTGCGCTTATTAATTAGCCTTGATATCTCGGCTAATTCAATCTGGTCTGTTTGATTGGAAACTTTCGCACCCTGGCGTTTCTTAACCAAATGTTTTGTCTACTTAGACAGCTTACCGGTATCCTCTCTAAATATCCTACCAGCTACTTCTACAGCGTACTCAGTCAAGATATCTCTGAAATTATTCTTCATTGCTTCTACGGTAATGTCGCTATCTTCGGTAAGACCTGAATATCTATTCTGTAGCGAGATACTGAACTCTTTTGCCCCCTCCCCCCCCCCTCACCGCTATTTCGTTGATGGGTACCTTTCTTACTGATCTGTAGCGTTCCTTCAGATTTACGCTAATTCGAGACCTCACCATCCTGTCTTCAGAGCATCGCACTTTCCCGATTACCTCTACATCTTGCACAACAGCGGCGGTTAAACAGTCTGAAGTCAGTTTCATTTTTGGTCTCCCCGTTAGGACTTTTAAAGTCCAATTCCATTTCTTTCGTTTGCTGAAAAAGGTATTCATGCTTCTTAAGTTATTGCGCTCTGCAAACTCAACTAGTAACTATCCCCGCCTATTCTTAGAACCAATGCCATAGTCACCTACTGCCTTGTCTCCTGCCTGTTTTTTCCCTACCTTGGCATTGAAGTCGCCCATGAGTACAGTATACTGCGTCTTTACTTTTCGCATTGCCAACTCTACATCTTTGTAGAAGCTTTCAACTGCCTGCTCATCATAACTACCTGTAGGCGCATAGGCCTGTAGAACCTTCAGATTATACTGCTTATTAAGCCTAATTGCGATACGTGCCAACCTCTGATTATTAAAATAAAATTAAACTATATTACCCGCTACATACTTATAGACAAGGAAACCTACTCCTAGTTCTCGCTTCTCCGGTAAACCTCGATAACACAGTAAATGCCCAGCCTTCAGTACAGTATATGACTCATTCGGCCTCCTAACCTCACTAAGCCCTATGATATCCCATTTTATACCCTCAAGTTCCTCTTACAGCACTGCTGAACAAGCGTCACTATCTAGGGTACTAGCGTTAAACGTTGCCAGGGTCAGTTTCCAATGGCGGCCGGTCCAGCGAAGCCAGGAGATCTTAGCACCCACTGTTGCGTCACAGGTCTGACCGCAGCTGTGGTCAGTTGTACCGCAGCCGCCGGCGACTGAGGGCCGAGGTTTTATGTAACTAAACATGAGAGGTTGCGGCCAATTACTGCAGCAGGGTGGCCAACTCCTGTTCTGATGAGGGAGTGTGTTTCCGGAGGTGTTCACCGGCATCAGGTCGCACCCAAAACCTGGTTAGGCAATTCCAGTTACACGCGGATTTTATTTTATCCGGTGGAAAATTGCGCTCCACTGGGATTTGAGCCTCGGTTCTCTTGCATGTGAGGAGGATGTTCTACCGCTACGCCGCCGCTACACTTACACACACACACACACACACACACACACACACACACACA
>JAJIZL010049329.1:0-17810 GCA_023969395.1 Amblyomma maculatum
GGATTTCAAAAAATTTACAAGTGGTTTACCATTCGTCGGTTACGGCGCAGCAGAACACCTTGTTCTGTACGTACTACAAAGGACCGCGGGGCAGCTGCAGCACTAACTAGAGCGGCCTCGTTTTTGAAGTCTTGAACACAGACAGGATTAAGAGACCTCCATTAAGACGAGGTCCCTAGCACGATCATGTTTGTTGTAATAACGCACTTCCGATTTTCCATTCGAATGATATTTTGCTGTAACATCGGGCATTCTCTGTAGTGGGCCCCAGGATTCTTTGCATTGGGTTCTTGCACTGGATTTCTGCAGGCCTGCAGCCCAACACTCCTGACGTCGCCCTGTATACGAGAAGTGCGAGGGAGGGGTATTTCGATTTAAGTACAAGTCGCTAGATTGTTCGCACCATACTATAGACTGCCCCATTAGCTTACGTGTGTCTTGGGCTTACAGTCACGTGACTGAAACCATATTCAACAGCAAACCCTTCAAACTCGGAGCATAAAAATTGTGGTCTATTACCGTCACTACCGTCTTCGGAATGCAATGATGAGCAAAAATGCCCTTCATTACCTCTATGTAGTTGATGGGAAAAGCGCTATTTCGGGGTAGCGATACAGATATTCGACCAGCCCTAAAGACTGGCAATTGCTGATAACACACAAGTCAGCGCTAACTCTCTCTTATCCGAAATTCTCAGTAGCAGTGGGCATCAACCGATCTGAATTCAGAGCAGCACATCGCGCGTAAGTTTCACAGTCTTTCCCCTGCAGCGTAAGCTGTTCGCTAAGGCCAGTTCACAACTACAACTTTTTCGCCAATGCTCGGCCTAATGTCTTGATGCCCCCCGTGCAACTTTTCTAGCACTTCTTTTCTACGGGACGGAGACACTATGAGTCTGGTTACACTGAAACGCAACCCATTGCCTTCAACTATAAAGGCGCGCTCTTGCCAATAAGGAGCGAGATGGGAAGGAAGCCTCGGTTTTTTTTTTACCAGCCTTGACGACACAAAATTCGGAGGTCTTTGCAAACTGCATCGGTTTCTTGAGCCTTTCTCACTATTTAAAGCCAATTATCTGCAGTTTTAAGTCCCTCAATACACAATTTTGCATATGAAGAAACTTCATACACAGTCAATTTTCCGACTATTCGCTTATATCGTCCAGTTTAGAAAAACGTTTTGCACCAGCTGTAGAACCCAGAGCTTGCTCCACTGTGGGGAGGGTGATCTTCTCTCGTAGAACGCACTTGTTCAGTTGTGCAAGATCTACACACATCCTGACATCCCCACTCGGCTTTACCACTGGTACTATACCGGCACACACCTCCGTAGGCCCGTGAGCCTTACAAACAACGCCGATTTGCTCCAAGTTTTTGAGTTCGAGGCAGACGCGTTCTTTGAGCGGAATTGGAACTATGCGTGGTGCGGGTATAGCATACGGAACCGCGTCTATGCGAAGCCGTATTCTATACTCTTCTGGTATGACGCCCAGGTTACTGCAAACTACGGTGCGTGGGACGCTACCGGTAGACCCTTTCTGCGCGACTGAGTGACTGCACAAACGTGACTGCTCCTAGGGCCTCCAGAGCGGGCAAACCAAGATAAACATATCGTAGCGGGCTGACCACTTGCCAAGAACGTTTTCTCTTCCAAGCGATTTTTGCTCCAAAGTTGCCCAAAACATTGAGGCTTATTGAACTATTTGCGCCTGTCAAAACCTCGTTTGCTCTCGTTAAGATCACAAGGAGGCCGAAAAAAAGATGTCGGGACCACGGTAACTTCGGCCCTAGTATCAACGTTTCCAAACACTGGAACGGAGGTAAAACATACTTGTATTTATCTCGTTCTAAATTTTATCTCAAACATTTCTCTCGTGTCTGCTTGCACGGACGAAAGTCGTACCTTGCGTTGGGTGCGTGTCGAAGTCTTTTTGATGCATGCTTCAGCAAAGTGTCCCTTTACGCCACAGAATTGCACTTAACTTTCCTTGCTGTGCAAACTGTTTGGGAATGCAGGAATTCACCGCAGTAGATGCATCACGCACAGAAGAAGTGGCGTTCCCAAATTGAGGCTTTCTGTGACGTAACACGGCATCGACTGTTGCGAAGCCAACTGTCACATTTTTGCGCGGATCAGGTACCCTCGAAGCATGGTCTGTCGTAGAGTTGGGAAGGGGTTCCTGCTGCTGTGAAACGTCTCTTCAAGGCGTGGTATTGAAACGGCCGATGCTAGAGACAGGTGGAAGTCCATCAGTAACGACTCTGAGAGTTTGTGTCTCTCAGTCCGACGACGAACCTGTCTCCGATAAGCCTTTGCTTAAATTCACAAAAATCTCACCGACCCACTAAGATACGCAACGCAGTCATGAATTGATCAACTGACTCACCGGGCATTGGATGTCGCTTGCGAAAGCAAATGCTCTATTACACGATGTTGATCTCCTTTAAGAAACACGAGTCGAACGCCATCGCGTCCTATTGTCCGAGAGACCGAAGGTGATTAAAACATCCCAAGCTTGCCGTCTCCTAGTGTCGAGAAGCGTTCGTACCTGTGGTTCTTCTGCGCGTTCGTTTAGGCCCGACTCAAAGCGATAGTCATTAAAATGTTGATCCATGACCGCCACTCCTTTGAATTGCCGAAGTCCAGCGATGGCGGCTGTTTAAAACGCAGTAGAGTGAAGATTTTACTATAACATACAGACGCATGTCACCGCATCCACCTTTTTACGCAACATCAAAAGTCCCTATCACACATGTGAGACACTAACTACTGCACAGCAAAGTTACGAATTCTGTAACCAGGTAACAGATAAATTTGCTCTCTTGAAAAAAAAACAATCTGCATGGCTGAGACCAAGCGCGGCACGCACACACAAAAGATCCCTCATCATATCCCCAGCGAACGAGATAGAATTGGATTGGTAAAACGTTTATTTGGCCTGCAGTAGAACGCGCGCTGGCGCGCGCGCGCTCCGGACGGGGCCTACGTCGTCCTCTGGGCACCGGCCGCGCTGCCTGGGTCCCCGCTCGCCGTGGCCGGCTCGCTGGTTCCCTGCTGGGCCAGCGCCTTGATGACCTGCTGGACGGCCCAGAGTTGTTCGTCTTGATTGTTGCTCCCTGCGGATGCTTCCAGTCGCGGCGGGATCTTCCCAAACTTAGCTTCTTCCTGGTACTTGTTGCAATTCCACAGAATGTGTGCGAAGCCAGCTGTCTCCGTTCGGCAGACTGTGCATTTGTCTGTCGGGTGCGTCTCTGGATACATTCTGTACATCTGCGACGGGCTGGGGAGTGAGCCCGTCTGTAGCTGTCTGAATAAAACGGCTTGCTCTCGAATGTGCCCCGAGCAAGGGGGTGAAAGAGTTCTGCAAGCTAGGCGGAACGGCTTGGTTATTTCGATGTAGTCGGTCATTCGGTCCTTGGTGCTGAACCACAGCGGCCAGTCGACCGAGGCGCGGTCAGCTAGCGCGCACGCCTCGGCGTGTGCCGTCTCGTTGTGGTTGGCGTAGCGGTCTGACGCCTCGCCCGTGTGCACCGGGAACCACTTGATTCTCACTTTTCTGCTGCCATCGTCGTTCTTGGTTGCCTGCAGTATGCGCACCGCTTCTTTCGCTATCCTGCCTTTGGCGTAATTTCTCACCGCCTGCCTCGAGTCGCATAGCACTGTGTGGCAGTCGCGGTCCGCGATGGCCAGGGCGATGGCCACCTCCTCCGCTTGCTCTGCCTTGGTGCATCTCGTGCTGGCCGTCGTGCGATTGGTGCCGGTCGCGTCGACGACGACCGTCGTGAAGCCGTGTATCTTGGCGTACTCAGCCGCGTCAACGTAGCATGCGTGTGTGTCGGCCGCGTGCTGGTCTATCAGCGCCTTGGCTCTCGCTAATCTCCTCCCTTTGTTATACTCCGAGTGCATGTTCTTCGGTACCGAGTCAACTCTGATGTTGCGCCTGATCTAATCGGGGACGGGGAGCTGCGTCTGCTCCCTGCCTTGATATCCAATTCCCAGGTTGTCCAGGATTTTCTGGCCGGCCTTGGTCATAGACAGTCTTTCGAATTGTGCGGCGCGTTGAGCCTCGGCTATCTCCTCCAGCCTGTTGTGCACCCCTAGCTGTAGGAGGCATTTGGTGCTCGTTGTTTCGAACAGTCCCAGTGCCTCTTGTAGGCTCTGCGGATGAGTATATCTATCTTGTTTCTCTCGCTCTTCTTCCACTTGTGGTAGGCCGCCACGTATGCTACGTGACATATGACGAACGAGTGGATAAGTCTGTTCAGACTCTCCTACCTCATTCCAAGGCGAATTTCTATTCTCGACCTGATCGCCATGACTGGAGCAAAAGTACCTGGAGTTTGGCGTTTGCCTTGACTGGACAGCTGTTTACATTGGCAGGCGCATCTCCGATTGACTCACATGGCGTCTCCTGACTCGTAACTTCGTTCTGCATTCCGAAAAATTGTCAAGCGGCTTAACATTCGTCGATTATGGCACAGCAGAACACCTTGTTCTGTGCGTACCACGAACGACAGCGGGGTAGGTGCAACACTAATTAGAGTGGCATTGGTTTTCAAATCTTGAACCCAGACAGGATAACCGACCTGCCACAATCCAAGTCCCTAGCAGGATCACGTTTGTTGTAGTAACCAGCTTCCGATTTTCGATTCGAATGATACTTAGTTGTAACATCAGTCATTCTCTTTGCACTGGGCCCAGCAGTTGAAGTTCCATCGCATCGCGTGGCCTAAGGCGTCGACCAACAGGATTTCTGCAGAACTACAGTGCAGCACTCCTGGTGTCACCCTGTATGCGAGAAGTGCGAGGCAGGGTTCTTTCGATTTAAGTACAAGTCGACTGATTGTTTGCACCACCCCATTCACTCCCCAATTAGCTTGCGAGTGCCTTGGGCTTACAGTCACGTGACTGAAACCATATTCAAACTCGAAGCATGAAAATTGTGGTCCATTATCTGTCACTACCGTCTCCGGAATGCCATGATGAGCGAAAATGCTCTTCATCATTTCTATAACGGTTACAGCTGTAGTTGATGGGATAAGCGCAATTTCCTGTTAGCTAGACAGATAATCGGCCAGCACCCAAATAGTGGCGATTGTTGATAACACACAAGTCAACAGCAACTCTCTCGCATGCAAAATTCTGATTCGCAGTGGGCATCAACGGATCGGAATTCAGAGCCCCACATCGTGCGGAAGTTTCACAGCCTTTCCCCTGCAGCGCAAGTTGTTTGCTAAGGCCTGGCCACCAATCCAACTCTGTGGTCAATGCTCGGCTTATATAAATGTATTGATTCCCGTCGTGTAATGTGTCGAGCATTTTTTTTTTCAGAGGGACTGAGGCACTACGAATCTGGTTCCTCTTAAAAGCAACCTTTGCATTCACCTATAAAGTCATGTTATTGCCAATAAGGGGGCGAGTAGGAAAGAAAGCCTCGGTTTTTCTGGCCAGCCTTGGCGACACGAAAATCGGAGGTCTTTGCAAACTGCATCGGTGTATTGAGCCGTTCTCAATACTTTAAGAAACATCAATCTCGATTTTTCATATGAATAAACTGCAGACAAAGTCATTTCTCCGGCTCTTCGCTTTTCGCCAGTGATTGGCGCTCGCGAAAGCGCATCCGCAGTGAACCAGTGTTTTCCAGCAACATAAGTTCAGGCGTTCAGTCGTGTCCGACTCTTCGTGACCCTATGGACCATGTCACGCCACGCTTTCCGGTCTCTCACTATCTTCCTAACATCACATAACTTCATCTGCAGTGCCTCGAGGATGCCATCTAACCATCGCGTTCGCTGCCTACCCCTTCTCCGGCGACCCTCAACAATTCCCAACATCAAATCTTTCCCCAGCGACTCCTCTCTTCTCATCAGATGACCAAAGTAGCTGAGCTTTAACTTTAGAATTTGACCCTCCAATGAGCAGTCAGGGCTTATGGTCGACAATATCGACTGATTTGATCTTCTGGCAGTCCAAGGAACTCTCAAGAGTCTTCGCCAGCACCACAATTCAAACTCGTCAATTCTTCGGTGGTCAGCCATTTTCACAGTCCAACTCTCGCATCCATA
This sequence comes from Amblyomma maculatum, assembly GCA_023969395.1. Classification (NCBI taxonomy): domain Eukaryota; kingdom Metazoa; phylum Arthropoda; class Arachnida; order Ixodida; family Ixodidae; genus Amblyomma; species Amblyomma maculatum. The sequence continues at coordinate 6,066 of JAJIZL010049329.1, forward strand.
CATCACAACTGGAAAGACCATAGCACGAGTTATACGGATCTTGGTTGGCAGACTAATGTCTCTGCTCTTTACTAGGCGGTCAAGGCTAACCATTGCTCTATTTCCCAGAAGCAGGCGTCTCCTAACTTTATGGCTGCAGTCTCCTTCCGTGGTAATCTTCGAGCCCAAGAAAAGAAAATCTGTCACAGCTTCCACTTCTTGTCCCTTGATGCTCCAGGACTTGATAGGGCAAGACGCCATGATCTTTGTCTTTTTAATATTCAGTTTAAGCCCAAACTTCTCACTCTCTTCTTGTACGCGCATCAGAAGTCTCTTGAGTTCCACTTCACTTTCTGCCATTAAAGTGGTATCATCCGCATATCTAAGGTTGTTGATACGTTTTCCAGCAATCTTCACTCCAGCTGAAGACTCGTCCAGACCGGCCTTCCTCGTGATGCACTCTGCATAAAGGTTAAATAGGCAGGGCGACAGTATGCAGCCTTGCCTCACTCCTTTCTCAATCGGAAACCAATCAGTAAGACCATGCCTAGTTCTGACTGTGGCCTTCTGCCCTTCATACAGGTTCCTGAGGAGACAAATGAGGTGAATTGGAACTCCCATCTCTTGGAGAGCTTGCCACAATCTGCTGTCATCTACATAGTCAAACGCTTTCGCATAATCAATAAAGCAGAAGTAGATGGGTTTCTGGAACTCTCTTCCGTTTTTCCTCGATCTAGTGAAGGTTGGCAATCTGGTCTCTAGTTCCTCTGCCCTTGCGAAACCCAGCTTACACGTCCGAAAGCTCCCGATCCACATACTGCTGCAGCCTACCTTGGAGGATTTTCAACATCACCTTGCTAGCATGCGAAATAAGCGCGATCGTGCGGTAGTTGGAACAATCTTTGGCACTGTATTTCTTTAGGATGGGGATTTAAACTGACCTCCTCCAATCCTGTGGCCACTGCAGGTTTGTCCAAATCTTCTGACATAATGTATGCAGAATGTTAACAGCGTCATGGTTGAAGTTTTGAAGCAACTCAGCTAGAATGCCATCAATCCCGCTAGCTTTGTTCTTAGCAAGGCTGGCTAAGCCCCATTCAACTTCACTCTGCAGGATGCCCGGCTCGAGATGAGTGATCACAACCGTCTTATGTTGGGTTTGCACACTCGGGTCCTTCATGTACAGTTCTTCTGTGTATTCCTGCCACCTCTTCTTTATCTCTGAGGCTTCAGTGAGGTCCTTGTCTCGTTTGTCCTTTATCACGCCCAGCTTAGCACAGAAGCTTCCTTTGATATCTTTGATTGTCTTATGCAGAGCTCTTGTGTTCCTTAATTGGCAGTTGTCCTCAACTGCTTGGCACTGTAGGTTCAGGACGGCATTCTTATCTCTCCTTGCTATTTTCTGAGAATCCGCATTGAGAACCTTGTATCTTTCTCTTTCCCCCGTAACTTTTGCCATCCTCCTTTCCTCAGCTATTTGCAAAGCCTCTTCAGATAACCAGTTTGCTTTCTTGCATTTCTTTTGCTTTGGAACTACCTTAGTTGCAACTTCTTGTAATATGTCACGAACATCAGTCCACATCTCTTCGGGCTCTTTGTCTTCTAGATCTAATTCTTGAAATCGATTCCTCACTTCCACAGCATGATCTAATAGAATTTGATCCAGATCATACCTGAAAGGCCTTCTAGTTTTCTGCGTTTTCCTCAATCGAAGCTTAACTTTGGCAACAAGAAGGTGATGATCGGTGCCACAATCGGTCCCAGGCCTTGTTTTTACTGCTTGTATAGCGCTTCTCCATCTCTGCCGACAAATAATATAATCGATCTGATTCCTGTACAGACCGTCCGGTGAAGTCCATGTGTACAGGCGCCTTATGTGCTGTTGAAAATGAGTATTCGCTATGGTCAGGTTGTTTTCTTGACAAAACTCTACTAGCCTCTGTCCATCTTCATTTGGCTCACCAAGACCGAAATTGCCTGTTATTCCGGATATTTCTTCACCCCCTACCCTAGCATTCCAGTCTCCTATGAGAAAAACGACGTCTGATGATGGGGTGCGGTCTAAAAGGCATTGTAGGTCCGCATAAAATCTCTCAACGTCAGCTTCTTCAGCAGTAGTGGTCGGTGCATAGACTTGGATAACTGTTATGTTCAAAGGGTGACCTTGGATCCGAAGTGAAATCATTCGGTCGTTTTTGGGGTTGTACCCTAGCACTGCTTTGCCCATTCTTCTGTTTACTATGAGAGCGACCCCATTCCTTCTCTTGGATTCGTGCCCACAATAAAAGACATAATGGTCGCCGGAGTTAAATTCTCCCATTCCGGTCCACTTGAGCTCGCTGATACCCAAGATATCAATGTTCAATCTGTCCATTTCTCGCTTGACGACATCCAGTTTACCTTGCGTCATAGGTCTTACATTCCATGTTGCTATGTGATATCTCTCCTTGCAACATCGGACTTTCCGGTCGCTTCCCGACACATCCACAACTCAGCGTCCTTTTGGCTTTAGCCCAGCCGCTTCATTCGTCCTGGAGCTACTAGGAATCGCCATTTGTTCATCCCCAGTAGCATGTGGGACGCCTTCCAACCTGGGGGGCTCATCTTCCGGCGCCATATCATTAATGGTATTGTGACTGGCCATAGGGTTTTCTTGGCAGGAAATACTGGAGTGGGTTGACATTACCTTTTTCAGTGAATCACATTTTGTCAGAACTCTCTGCCGTAACCTGTCTATCTTGGGTGGCCCTAAACTGCAGAGCTCACGACTTCATCGAGTTTCGCAAGCCCCTCCGCCACGACAAGGCAGTGGTCCATGAAGGGGTTTCCAGCAACATAGGCTACCTCAACACAGTAGCGCTTGAGTCGCCATTTGGACCACTGAATTTTTGGCGAGACCTTATCAAAGGGACATTTCTGCTAAGAAAACAAATGGCGTATGGTCCGTTTCGAATAATACATCTAGACCTCTGAGGTATTTATCGAATCTTTCTGCAGCGCAAGTTAGGGCTAACGTCTTCGTTTCTATTTGTGCACAGCGCTCCTCAGTCGTTGTGACAGAACGCGAGGAGAAGGGTACCGGCCGTCGCTCATCGTTACGTTACGATTGGGAAAGGACTGCGCCCTGGCTGAAAGACGAAATCGTTGGAATGCGAAGGTCGTACAAGACATGCATTTTTGCGGCGCAGATACCAGATTTTTCACTTTCGAACGCAGGCTTCAGTGCTGGGCCCCATATCCAGACCCTATATTTACGCAAACTCTCGCGCAAAGGAGCGGTAGTATGAACCAGGTGCGTAAAGAAGCAAATCGAATAGTTTGCCATGCCCAGAACACTGCGTCATCATCATCATCAGCCTGATTATACCCACTGCAGGACGAAGGCCTCTCCCATATTTCTCCACTTAACCCGGTTCTGTGCTAGCTGCATCCTCTTGACCCCTGTGAACTTCTTAATCTCATCCGCCCACTTAATTTTCTGCTGCCCCCTGCTACGCTTTCCTTCCCTTGGAATCCAGTTTGTTACCCTCAGCGACCATCGGTTATCCTCTCTTCGCAGTACATGTCCTGCCCATGTCCATTTCTTCTTCTTAATTTCTACTAGAATGTCGGTAACTTGAGTTATTTCTCTGACCCACTCTGCACGCTTTCTATCTCTTAATATTACCCCTACCATTTTTCGTTCCATGGCCCTCTGGGTTGTCCTCAACTTAAGTAACTTAAGAACAATGCGTAATTCCGCTAAATTGCACGGTGGCTTCATAGCTTTTAGAGCATTTGACTTAGCTGGATCGGGTAGTGCGCCTTCCTCACTTAGAACATGACCCAAAAAAGAAAGCCTTTTAACACCAAAGACACACTTGTATTCGTTAAACTTTATATTGCATTCTGCCAACCTGGTCAAGACGTTACCAAGTATAGGATCATGTTGGTGGTTGTTTCCAAATACTAAACTATCGTTCATTACTTTGAAGACTCCAAGCATGTCTGCCAGGATTTTGGACCTTCTTTTTTGGAAACACTCCGGTGCTGAAGCAATTCCGAAAGGTACCCTAGTGTAACAGTAACGCCAGAATAGGGTAAAGAATTTAGTAAATTATTCCGAAGCCTTGTTTTAGCGTACTTGATATAAACTAGAATTTTCGTCCAGGTTAGAAAAAAGTTTAGCCGCGGCTATAAAACCCAGAGCTTCATTCACAAGGGGGAGGGCGAACTTCTCTCGTAGAACGCCCTTATTCAGTTGTGTAAGGCCTACACCGATCCTGAAATCCCCACTCGGCTTTACCACTGGTACTCTACCGGCACGCCATTCCGTTGGCCCGTTAAACTTACGAATAACGTCAATTTGCTCTTTTTTATTTAGTTCAAGGCGAACGAGTTCCCTTCTTCTTCTTCAGTAATAGCAGCCACCCCATTATCAGAGCATCCCTGCAACTAAATTTGTGAATCTCCTTACCAACTTAGTGGTCTCTTTCAATTTTACCGATCGACCCGTATTATTTGTTTTTATGAAGGACGTTTATGACTCAGTGCGTTTTCTGACAGTTCGCATTTTTTATGAGTACTTATTCTCTTTTTCAAGAAAGCCTTTATACAAAGAATAGATATCTTTCTGTAACCCTCTCCATTATACCGTTCTCTCTATTCGAAATGTATGGGCCATGCTGTGTGGAGAAGAGTACGTAAAATGGCAATTTCGCCTTGTAGTAAAACGTTATTTATAACCTTCATGCCCAAGTTCTATCTGTGAAAATGTGGCTTCTCAAGAAAAATAATTTTGTTTCTTCTGCTATTTGTCGGAGATGTGATACACCCGAAACCATCGAACGTTTTTTTGCCTGAAAAGATGAGATATTATTTTAGGATATTCTACAAAGAACACTCAAGAAAGACTTTGTATTGAATTCTCCCAGTGTACGGTACCTAATGGCCACCCAATATGATCATGAACCCTTTGACACGATTTTCCTCCTTGGACTGCGCGGCCTGTGAAAAACACGGAAGTTGGACCCCAATGCTGGGCCTCTAGTTTCCCCTAGTTCATGTCAGCCAGATGATGCACCAGCTGAGTGACACTTGTAAATATAGGTACTATCAACCGGAATGGCTCAAAGTATTAATGTGTTGTTTTTCTTTGCTGCCGTTTTAGACCGGTTGTGGTAAAATTTGTTTAGTTATGTGGTGTTGTATAATAATGCTGGTATTCTCTATAGATGTGTTTTCTTAACGATTGCTAAGTGTTCTGTTAACATATATTTTAGTTGCGTGATGTTGTATATTTCAATTGAATTTGTTTGGCTACAAGCTGATTACTTCGTAAATAATATATATAGCTCGCATCTCAATGTAAACGCGTGTAATTAATACCATGGTGAAAAAAAAAATCCCGGCCGTGGCTCAGTTGGTTAAAGCGCTCTGCTGGGGATACGAGGGATGGGAGTTTCGATTCCTGGTGGAGACAATGTTTTTATGAGGAGAACGTAGCTCCTCTGCACAGTGTAGCTGCGGACACTCGAGGTCTCGCTTTGACTGTCGAGTTTTGCTTTTGCAACAAAAATTGCTCAAGAAAAGAAAAATTCTGTATTATGATTTTATTGCCTTCGAGGAGATGCAGCGCACTCGTTACGTCGTGGTGGCCGATAAATTATAAAAACGTTTAATACTTTTAAGAGAAAACAAATACGTGGACTATTTTTTGCCAGTCACAATAGCTCAGTTTTTTTTTTAAATTTTAGCTGTATACTTCATATGGCAAGGGAATAACAGCATTTATTAAGATTGTATTTCTTCACTTTCTTGAGTGAATTTTCAGCTATATTCATGTGGGTAGCATAATCACATATTATGATTTTCAAATTTTTTGCTCGTGGTGTTATGCGTTGATACGGGAGAAGTAGTTAATTTCTCAGAAGGTAGGCATGTCATTTTAGGCATGCGCGATCACATCAATGAAATCGTGCACCGCTCGTCACAGTCGGCGTAAGTGTGGAAGTTGTTTTCATTCTCTTCGCATCCGCCGTAGACGAACTCTTCGCAATCATTTGTGAGAAGGTTGTAGAAGAAGCGCTGCATGTCACCCTTGCATGGTCCGGCCTCTGCCGGATAGGTGCACTCCTCAGGAGGCCCCCCTGCGCATGGACAAATACCCTTCATGCAGCGATTCATTTCACTAGCATTGCTTCACAAAGCGACGAAACATCCTGAGACCTAAATTTATTCAGCTTTTGTGCAGAGGTCCGTTTCCTATTCGCGCAACGTCTCCGGCACGAAATATAACTATCACTGTTAGTTGCTACAGATGCAAATTACTTCCGTACAGCTTTATTGCACCAACTGCGAAGTAGGACACGCCTAGTGGGCATGTTCGATGGTGTGACATTAAACACACAGTATCACTTTTCACACTAGAATATAAATGAGGGATTCAAGAAGAAACATATGGTGTATGCCACAATTCCTTTCTGTGTCGAATGCAAAAGAACAAAACGCTAGAAAATATTATTTATCGAGCCTACCATTTCCGCCTAAGCGTTTCATGAAATGTTGATTAGAGCAACTTGGGAGTAACGAAGGCAAGGTTCCTCAATATGACGCTAACTGTTACCGCGATGGTTATGCTGTCTTGCGCAGCCGGTTTTATAAACGAAGGTGTTGTAAAGAGATCTGGTCTCCACGTAGAGGCATTTATTCAATTTGCTGCTCCCAACATCTCATTTCACACATGCAGATCTTGGCGCCCATCTAAAACCCTCTTCCCCTTTGAGAGAAATACCACCTTAGAGGCACTCACCGTCCTCTCGTTATTTGAACTCACTTCTCATCAATCCAATAAGAGTGCCGCTGAGGACCCCGAAAGTGACGACAAGAAGCAACACCAGGGATGACTTGGCCATCATAATTGAATGAAGCTCTGGACATGAACGTCGGTGTATCGAAGCGTAGCTGAAACAGATTGTGAAACACATGAGGGTTATGTAATTTCATCTTGACAAGAACATTGTACGTATAATACAGATGGAAAAAAAAATCATAATTGACGCGAGGCAATTTGATATACCTAGCAAATATTTATGGCTCTCATTCAAGTTTGCGCCTACAGCACATATTTTAAAGTTATACTTGTACTTCTGAGTAGAAAACTTTCATGTCTTCATAAAGATATCAGTGAGGAACTTATACAGAACTGTCCGCATTTTTTCTCTAAAGCATGAAATGAATTCCCATCTCACCTCAATATACATCTGAGGTAGCGACTGAGGTTTCCAGGGCAGAATAAGATGAAGAAGGTAGCTATGCAGAATGAAAGATAACTAAACAAAAGTTGAGGGGCACGAATTGAGACTTGTCGCATTTTAACAATTTATGCCATGCTGGAGAGCGTTCTAATATAATCAGCAAAAAATGGAGAGATATTTTTAAACGTCCACCTGCTGCATTTTCATGCCATACGCACTTAGGCCCACATTCTATGACTACACAGCCTAGAATCGGCCGCCGAGTGTATACCTTCTGCTATAATTCTTTTTACAGTGGTGGAAACCTCAAGTACTTGTCAGTGTTTTACTCCTCGTAGTTTTATACTCCTCCTCTATATGCCCTTCTTGCTTATTATGCCCCCGTATAAAGTGCACAGTGGAAGTTGATTTTTGCTAACTTTTTAAGGGACTACCAATAAAAATTCACAAAATTCACAGTCTAAAGCTAAGGAAGATGTTCAAAACTAGGTCATTCTTCTTTGGGCAGAATATAATTTCCGAGGATAAAAAACCTCACACGTTTCCAGAATAAGCACCACAACCATTTCAAATCACTGATACTGGCTTATTGGTTTGCATGCTGTAGACACCAGCGCAGTAGTAACAAAGAAGAAAGGATAGGACGCATCCTTCTAGATTCGTGTGCGTTGCTACTGCGCTGCAACTTCCAGTGAGCAGAGCATTCATCTGTAATCTTTTGACGGGGGGCTGCATTCGTATACGCTGGGACGTTGGACTGGTCCTTCACTTTTTAACCACGCTGTCCACTTTTTTATTGTCCTAAGATACCTCTTCAAGCTGTGAGAATGCGTAGCCTGATGTACTTTGGTATGTCATCATCATGTCTGCTAAGTTCTTTCGCCAGCCAACAGTAAATTCCACCTGCTCCGCTGCTGAGCCCCTACGCAGAACACTTCTTGAAGACGTTTACTTGTAGTAAGTTTGTTAAAATTGTTTGACAACAATGCTTTTTTGTCATTCCTTTCTTTCTAATAACAAAGCTAAGGCTTCCTTGAACAATATTTTAAGCAAGAATTTAATGGCTGTAAATATACAAATCTTTCAGATGTAAATCTTTACTTGAGCATGTACAAGTAGAATTCAGGATAGAACCACGACATTTAAACACCAAAACACTAAAGGTAAAGTTGCATAAGAAACAAACCTCTGCTGGGTGCCAGCATGTTGCACGAATGAGTTGATGACGAAACTAAGAAAAAAATGCGAAAACCTCTCGGTGAGTGCATGAGCACAAAGTGTTCGCGGAGTTTCAAGACGTATCAGTTTGTAAGACTGGCTAGTGTATTTATGACAGGGCACCAGTGGAAAACAGCATTTTAAATACTGATAGGATTTTTGGCTGAAATGCTCATTGTGAGAGGTTTACTGCCTAATTGCGGTTGAAAGGAGAAAAGGTAAAAACCTTGCACACTAGCTGTAGCTGCAACAGTTAAGAATTATTTTATGCATATGCCCGAGGCAATGTTCAAGCCTAAACCATGTAATCAAAATAACCCATGTAATTTTTCACAGACCAAACAGCACGTCAGTCTCGCTAAGGCAGCATGAAATGCTCCTCGCTTACCTTCTTTTATAACAATGAACGTGGAGTTGCGGCTGGTACTGCTCAGCGTTGAGGAGTGTAGGTCTGGGCACTGATCGAGTTTATATACTGAAACCCTCCTCGAAGAAGTAGAGAACCAATTATTGGCCGGCATTGATGACATCTAATAGGAACTAGAAATAGGCTTACATGTGAAACAAACAATAGCAAAGACTGGGGAGTTTTGAACCAATTAGGGGCTCCGCGACCTCTCTTGCCAACTATATCTTTCACGGCCAGCAGAAAAAACATCCAGTGGGGCGCATTATTTTTCTTTTTTTACTTCCGGGGAAAAGTGTATATAAGATTTGTGTCGGCCTTGAACTCTTTGGTCGCTCTGCGAGGAGATATCAAGAATACCGCACTCGAAAATATGCTCACGGGTTGCTACTATATGGTATCAGAAATACAGCATTCGTTTCCAGTCTAAAGACTGAGACAATCGTGAGAAAAAAACGAATGCTCCATTGCGTAAATAGTGCATATTGTGTAAAAAGCGCAAATCACTTAGCTGACAAGTGCCTACTTTGCCACAAGCTGAATGCGAAGTTGTTTGATTATCAAGCTGTTCTTTCGCTAGCGAAACTTATATCACAAACAACATTTCAGAGAGCAAAATAAAATAACTGGACCGGACAATCCGGAAACCTAAGTTTTAGTTCCATCGTCACAAATCATTAGACATGGCATTTCTGGTCCTCTGGAACTGCCGTGGATTAATTAACCAAGAGAGTTCTACTTAAGTTGAGGACAACCCAGAGGGCTATGGAACGAAAAATGGTAGGGGTAACATTAAGAGATAGAAAGCGTGCAGAGTGGGTCAGAGAAATAACTCAAGTTAACGACATTCTAGTGGAAATTAAGAAGAAATGGACATGGGCAGGACATGTAGTGCGAAGAGAGAATAACCGATGGTCGCTGAGGGTAACAAACTGGATTCCAAGGGAAGGAAAGCGTAGCAGGGGGCGGCAGAAAGTTAGGTGGGCGGATGAGATTAAGAAGTTCGCAGGGGTCAAGTGGATGCAGCTAGCACAGAACCGGGTTAAGTGGAGAGATATGGGAGAGGCCTTCGCCCTGCAGTGGGTATAATCAGGCTGATGATGATGATGATGATGATGAATTAGGAACTACAGTGATGTACCAGAGCGTTTAAATTTACTTTCCCCTGTTGCTCTATGCTTACAGGAGACAAACCTGGGGCCAAAACACACATTCTAAAAAGTATAAAGTGTTCCGCAGCGATTCCAAAGCAAGCTATATAATAGGATATCCGGAGCTGTTTCTATTATAATTCAGAATTCGGTTGAAGCTCGTCAAATTGACCTCAAACAAATTGTGAGACCGTTGCAGTCACCATCCAACAATACAAAATAATAACGTTTATGTTATGTACACCTTGCAATCAATTCAAATGTCACTCTTCATGACCTGGAATCGCGTTTTAAAATAGCTACCAAAGTTGTATCTGGTTGTTGGAGATTTTAATGCAGAGTCTACTTTTGGGGGAAGAAACCAAACCGATTGCACATCCCGTATTTTAAAATATTTTATTTGTTGCAGCAATGTTTGCTTGCTCAATACTGGAAAGCCTACTTACTGCTCGCCAATTACTGGAGCGATGAGCTGTCTAGATCTGTCCCTTAGTCCACCGGCAATTTTACAGATCTTAAATGGGTCGTTCTTGACAACTCCTATAGCAGCAATTATCTACCTGTAATTATGAGTCTAACGTCATCGCCATCAATCACATTAACAAAACCACAACGTTGGAAGCTGGAACTGGTCGACTGGGTGTTTTTCGTGAAAAGGCTGACTTATAAAAATTTAATTCCGACAGTGTTGTGGAGAAATTAAATGAAATATTCGCATCCTGTATTATTGACACTGCTCACCTATCTATTCCCTGAACATGGGGAGTGATACGACAAAATTGTAAAGCTTGGTACACGCAAGAATGTAGAAAAGGAAAAAAGGAAGAAAATAAAGCATGGGGAAGTTTTGCGGCGCTACCAAACACATGTCAACCTAATGAAATTTAAGAAGGCAAAAGCTAAAGCGCGGTATATCCGCCGCACGGCTGAAAACGGCAGAAGTATATGCGGAGAGAAGAACGGCAGAGTTACGGCAGAAGTATATGCCCTCCACTAAGGCTCAATTACATCAAAAAACGCGTGGGAGAAAGTACATAAACTGGTTGGAAAATACTCCTCCTTTACAAGTCCACTTTTTGCAACTCCTGGCACACAAACAAGCATAGACGAAAAAGCAGACATAATTGGAGAACATTTTGCTGCTATTTCAAGGTATACACTCTACACAGATTTTTTTTCAAGTACAAATCAACAACCGAAAAACAAAAACTTTCAATGACTGGTAGCACAAAATAACCTTTTAAAGCTTTATTTAAACTGGAAGAATGCACCAGGGCGCGAGTAGGTGCACTTTGAGATGATAGCTCATTTATCTGCAGCCTAAGTAAAATCTTTGTTAAAGATCTTTTTTGAAATCTGAATATCTGGGAAAATTCTTAAGACCTTGAAGAAAGCCATTATAGTGCCTTTGTTGAAGCTATGGAAGTCGCTAACTCTCCAGGCAGTTATAGGCCAATAACCCTAACAAGTTGTCTCGAGACGTGTTTAAAAGTGTTCTCAATATAAGATTAATGTTCGTTCTTGAATCTCGAAAACTATTTGACACTCACTAGTACGGTGTCAGGAATACATGTTCTACTACTGATCCCCCTGTACGCCTCGAAACTACAATTTGAAAAGCCTTTATTCATAGACAGCACTGCCTTGCCGTCTTTTTTGAGCTCGAAAAAGCGTGGAGGTTTGGCATCCTATGTGATTTTGGAGAACTTGGTTTTTGCAGCAGAATTCTAAAATGTCTGAGCGACTTTCCGTCAGG
>JAJIZL010049361.1:0-10698 GCA_023969395.1 Amblyomma maculatum
ACGGCGGCCGCTGGCAGGATGCCGTACGCATCCGCGCGCGCCGTGGCCGAGCGGCAGCTGGCGGAGCTGCAACGCATCCACGCCGAGGAGGAGCACAAGCTCCGGGTGGAGCTGCTCAAGAAACAGCACGCGGTGGCCGACCTGCAGAGGAAGTACTGGCGAATGAAAGTGAAGGCGTTCGCACAAAAGATCCACCACGGCGACAACAAGTCAATCGAAGAAGACGACTCGGACTCGGCCGACTGACGGACTGCTTGTTGTGCGCGGCTGACGTGCCATTTCTGAGTCTGTGCGTGTGTGCACGAGTGCTTGCGAGGGCGTGCGTGTGTGTGTACATATTTGGAACGTCTCGACCCATTTTCTGTCTCAATTTATTTTTTTCTATCTCCGAGTGCCATGTGAAAATAGCTTGCTCACGCTCACGTCTGGTCAAACTTGTTGTGGGAGTGCCGCTGTTTCTCTTCCACCGTCTTAAGTCATTTGCAGTTTCGTATCCATGGGAGAAGAGTCACGTGCCCTGTGCTTTCTGTGCTTTACTCGCTCCAGACCTTCAAGCTGTCCTGTGATCCGGAGAGCTGGTCGATGTCTTTTGTTTGCTAGTCATTTGTTTTGCTGTGCGTGTGATTGAAGAGCTTGAAGGAACATTCGCGTTCACATTTGGCTGTGACGCAATCGACAACTTTGATTTTGCTTCATATCTCTTCCATTGAGCTCGGGAACGGCGCAGGTTATTTTTGCTCACTAAAGTGCACTGTAGTCAGTGTCGTCAGGACTCGTCGTTTCTTCTTGTTCGTCTAATTTCGCGTGTTGCAATCGGACAGATACAAGATGGCAAAAAAGTATATATATATTTCGCTCCTTAGTGGGTAAGTCGTGGACAAACCTTCGGGAAGGCCATAGATGTTTTTCTTTCTGCGCAATTACTGGTATCCGACAATGCCTACGCTACTGGTTCGCAGTTGTGGTGGAGGATTGCTTATCTTTCTGTGCCATTACGGCGATCCAGATGAGTTCACTGTATTGGTTCAGGTTAGCCAATAACGAGGGGGAGCAATTAGGCGAAAAGGGAATGGCAATCGGGCTCCAGCAATACCCCTAGATATATGGTCAGCATTTTACGAATGCCATTTTCTCTCTTCTTTCTCATGAGCAGAACTATTCTCTTTTCCCTAGCTCGCCTCCAAGCGCCGTTCTTTTTTCTTAGCACGCTGAAGGAAGCGATATTCTGGGTCACACCACTGCTAACATTGACGGGTCCTCACCAAACTATTTGCGAACGTACGTGTCTTTTAGGATCGCGGTCAAGGTGTAATAAGTTCCATCGCCATTGCGGAGAAACGCTTCTTATGTTTCCGAGTGCCTTCTTCGCCAGCATTAAATTTGCAAGACATGCTGAAGCGGATATTTAACATTCAACACCTTCCTGGGGAGCGAAAAGCGATCATAACAAATTTTAATTAGTAATCTCAAGTACAGTCAACAGGTGCTGTTGTCCACCGTCTCTAAGTACCGTGTACAAAGACGGGAAGCAAATAAATTTCATGATTCATTCACGAAGGCAAAATTGGTAATAAGTGTACAAGTTTCTTCGTTCATCAATAACATGTAGTTGTAAAAAGTGATTTGCTCCAAATTTAAATGCCAACCGTCCGGCTCAGCCAGTCTAAATAACCAATCAGCCGATCCCCACAAGTCCTCAGTAATCAGGTCCCCACAAAGCCTAGTAAGCAGGTCCTCACAAGTTCTAGTAATGACTTCTTCATATGTCCCAGTAAGTTTTATTATTTTTCTAGGGCAGATATAAAAATGCGGTGAAAGAAGGGCACGCTGGAACAACTGGGTTAATGAGGCCTTATCCTGCCTCTCGTGACACCCGCGGTTCATGCACTCAAAGCGCCGTTGAACGCCCACGGTCCAGCGTGGCTTCGAAGGGTGCCGGACCTACAACAACCCCGTCCGTGTTCTAGCGGCCAAAACGAAACGCGATCCTATGCCGCGACGGGAGAGATATCAAGGAATATTGCAACGCACGTTGCCAAGGGCTCAGTGCAAAAACGTCGAGTGGAATCTGACTGGAAACTTTACGCATCTTGGTCGTAGCAAATTCGGGGCCGACGACACTTTTACATTGCCTGCTCACTCCGGAAGCTTTGTCGGCCGAGAAAGACTATTCCAAAATGACAAGTGGGCACTGCATCGGCCGCCTCCGCGAAAACCAGTTCGAAGCAGCCCCCGTTTTGCCTTCCCAGCTGAGCTGAGCTGAGCTTCAGTCCAAATGTGTGCCAAGTTTTAGAACCTGTTCTGTATACTGCGACGCAATGCAACGCCGTAAAAGGAGTCGTGAAGTAAACGCCATTATGATCTTGCTAAAAGTGAAGAAGTATGTTTATCGGAATGTCAACCATAAAAAAAAAAATTAACTGCTATGATCGTCATGGATGGGGGCTGTAGCATACTTCGAAAGAGCATACATATTTAATCGCTCGAGTGTGTTTTTGTAAAGCACCCATCGGCTGTTTGTTACTGCTCGTGGACTACTCGTCAGAAATTCAAACTGTGTCAGTTTTGTTTTGGCTGAAGGGGCCAACTTCGCGATTTTGTGAAGGGTGAAAGCAGTTCAAAGACGACGCATCATATTATTACATGATTTTCAGAACGGCTAGGGGACACTTTGACGCTGACGTCAGTCATCGCATTAAGTGTATTGAAGGGATCGTGTGCTCTGTTTACACGCAACCGGTTCTTTTGCTGAAAAATGTGTCTGGTTTGTTATAATTTCCTTGTTACCTTTGTGTATTTTGATCAATTAATAATGTTGGTTATAATGGGAGAAGAATGAATTAGTAATTTGTGGGATCGGGTGTGGCAACGCTTATTTATACACAGATATGCAAGGCAATGTTCAACCATGGTACAAATATAAATCAATTTAACTTGTATAGCGCGAGACGCACTTGCTTGTACTTATAGCAGTGACGGCAACCTTTCGCCAAAAGCATGCCTGATGCGTCACGCGCACCTAAATGTATTCAAAGTAGCGGCGTGGGTTTTTGAAACACACTTATACCGCCGTTGTGTGAGCGGCCAAGATACCAGCACTGTTATACATCCCCACTTGGCGGGCGGAACAGTTGTTCGAAATGAGTTTTCGTTATAACTCAAATTTCTGTTCCGGTGGTGAAACACTATTGCTTGACTTCAGGTAACTATGGCGCAGCTGTTCGGGGACTTGGCGGAACAGAGGTCCGCAAAGCATTATTAATTGCTATTTAAATGGCGTTTATTTTTTGTTTTATTTGGGCACTGGGCGACGGGATCTCAAACGATGTCGTGAAGACACCACAAGTGAGCTAAACAGAAAATAAAGAGCATTGGGGGCAGAAATGTCGGCTTACACGTTGCAGGTAGTCTTCTGCATTTTTGCTTTTTTCCTTAGTTTTGTTTTTGTAACCTTTTCATAGAAAAATATATAAGTTGATTTGCAGGACGAAGTGGAAGCCGCAGCTAAAACAATAGATCAGCAAACTGGTAAACTGGTGCCAACTAAAAAAAAATTAAAAAACGCCAAGTCAAAGCGAATATAGCTAGGGATGTATGTGTTAAAATAGTTTACGCTTCTCCACATACAGAGGGCAGCAGGAGTTCATGATGCTACGCTGAAAACGGCAGCGACTCTCTGTTACAGCCCGCCCGTTGCCACGACACGAACTGCAATGTTCGCATACTTAGGAGAGAACTAGTTTTGCCAACCATACGCGCTCGCAGTCGGAGCGCATTTCTATGCTTATACGTGCAGGAATAAGCGGCTCTCGTCTTCCCTACACGGAGCTCTAGAGGTACGCACGGAACAGCAGCAGCTAGCTCCGCAGCGGTGTTTTAGCGTGCTGGTCACGCCATAGCCTCCTGTGCCGACGGACGCGAGCCGAGCTGGTCGTCGCGATTGTGCCAAGGTCGTCGAATATAGGCTCACTTTTTGCATTGCACGAATGCTCCGTAGTTTTCCTCCTAATGGTTTCCTCTTAATATTTTTTCTTTTGGTGACTGCCGCCTGCTCGGTGGCAGCTGCCCTTCAAGAGGTGCAATGCGTTTCGACATTCTCAAACTCCTGTTCTATGTCCTTAATGTTATCTGATCTCCTTCATGAATTTCTTTTTTCGTTCATATTATGTGGAGTGATGTGAAAGCCCCTTGACCGGAGTGGCATGGAGTAGAGGTGGCTGGGGTGAAATTAAAATATTTGTTGCCTTTCTTTTCATTTGTTTCGCAATGCCCGAAGTGAGAAAATGCAATTGTTTGAAAAGCGCCTGCTTTTCGAGCCTGCGGCGAGTTACACTGTGATCTCACATTGTTGTGCCAAAAGATGCTCACTTTTCCTTTTGGTCAGTGCTGTACATAAGATGATAAATATAAGCGTCTTTTTCAACTTTGTCCCGGTGTGCGTCCTTTGTTTTCATTATAGTTTTCATTTTGCTGAAGCGTATGCATGCACATTACTTCATGCATATTCAACCGCCGGTGTATGAAATCTGTGGTTATGACTTGTGTCCTTGGAGTCCGAGGTCGACGGGTCAGTCCTTGCTGGGATGGCAGCGTTTCGACGGTGACAGAATCCAAAGAAATTGGCAGTGGCTTATCTCTGCTATGCCTGGATATAGACGATTTTAGTTTCGATGCCTGGGCGCAGCCATCTTAGTTTGATGGTGGCGCCCCGTATGAACCAAACTGGGAAAGTCCGCTCCGGCTCCTCTCGACGCCATCTTGGGGTGTGCTGTGCGTGTTGATGCTGCGATGCGGCAGTGTATAAGTGCTGTTTCGCGGTGCTCGTGAAAGCTATCCGACACCTTGGGGCTACTTTGTGTTTTGTTTGAGCGCGCCAGCAAACCGTATACCATCCGTTTGGCATGGCGGCAGCTGTTGGAAACAGCACTAGCGGCCGGGGCGAGTGCAAAGGAATACGCTCCGCTTCCGCAGGCCGAACTCGTCAGAGTTACTGTGAGGATGTATCTGCTGTATCTTTCACGATACATATATTTTCAATTATACTTCATAATCATAATGATAACAGTACACACAAACACACATCGAATGAACCGTTCGAGCAGCTACCGAACGCGGAATACAGATACTACGAAATATACTTTCCAGTCACCGCCGCATTGATTTAACTTGAGGTGGGACCCATTTCATGCGGTGTATTTTCTCTAGATAGTGCATATTTATGATCGATGTTGCGCTGCTTTCATTTGGCATTAAGGGCACGGGCAGCTTGGCGAATGCATGCGTCTCTGTGGTGCGCCGGCGACCGAGTGTGAAAAGCATACGATCTAGCTGTCCTGCTTCAACAATGTATACTTTCAAGTTAAACCACGGTTCAAGAACAACATATAAAATAAGTAGTGTCTAAAGTACCATCCGTCGACGTTTTTATGCAGCCTTGTACGTTCAGCGGCGCAGCAACACCGTATCCCCGTACCGTCGTCAGCATCGTTTGCACGACGTATTGTTGAGCAAAACGTCGAAAAACGCGTGCTCTCAGCTGCACCATTAACGAAGACGACAAATTCGCAGCTCATGCAGCAGCGCTTACGAAAGCGGCGCCGCCGGCTGGCGCGGCGGACGACGGCACTCTTGCCGAGCGCTACTCCCTAGTTATCGCTAGGCCTAAATTGTTTCGCATCAAAGGCATTTCTGACGGCGCTTTGTAATTGCTCAGCGTTAGAGTAAATGATCTCTCGTGGAACTGCCTTACTGCCGATCCCATTGTATCAGTAAAAGAAAAATGTAAATTTCGGTAACTCCTCAGCAGTGGAGCGTGCATACGATTAGCCGCGCGCTGCACCAGCGGCAGCTGGCTATGTGTTGAGAAACCTGTTCGTATTGCGGTTATCAACAACACGGTATGGGTCAAAGATCCACAAGAAAGTTTTTTTCTTTTGCTGTCGGCTTATTGTTAAAGCGAAGAACAGATTTTCTGGCGCTGGAGGAAGAGATCCACCGTATCGTTGGTGGAGGGCTTGCGTGAGGCACGGACTGCCCGGCGTGCGCTTTTACTGCGGCGAATGAAGTAAAATGGGCATCATTCGTGAGTCCATTATTGGTACTTAGTCTGCCTAGCTTACACAAAACGTTCATAGGCGAATTAAATCAGGATGGACTGGAAAGCGGTGAAGCAGAAACATATCACAATTACTGCACTCCTACTGTCGTTGTATGCTTCCCGCATACGCTCTCGGCAATCATCTTGCGATTTATTTGTTTTTTTTTTTGTACAGCCCTCAAACACGTATTGCTGTCCCAATGACATCGCAACTAAAATGGGCGCTAATAAAGGCATTTAAGTCTCTCAAATGACAATATACCGAGGTGCAAGGGCGCTCTGCTAAGCGAATGCACAGCCCACTCTGTACTGGCAACAATGGGCCGGAGCAATGAATCTGGTTAGAGAGTATTTTCCTCCTCTCCTGCTTGCTCTCTCGGTAAAACGGTCTATACGTAGCATAAGGAGCAGCGGTGGCGTAGCAGTAGAACATCCGCCTCGCATGCAAGAGGACCGGGGTTCAAATCCCGGTGCCGCGCAATTCTCTACCGGATGAAAAAACAAAAAAATCCGCGTGTCGATGGAATTGCATACACATGTTCGGGGTGCGACCTGATGCCGGTGAACACCTCCGGCAACGCACTCCCTCACCAGAACAGGAGTTGGCCACCCTGGTGCAGTAATTGGCCGCAACCTCCTATGATAAGCTCAGAAATATGGGAGAGGCCTTCGCCCTGCAGTGGGTATAATCAGGCTGATGATGATGATGATGATGACGTAGTATAAAGCATGCGCAGAAGCGCGCGGCGCAACAGTCGTAAACATGGCTCCGCCTAAAGGTGACACGTCGGAGAGGAGCGCGTACTGGCTGCGGCGAGGAAGTATAGACCCTAGAGGAAGCGACGCACCTGCGCCTATCGTGACGTCACGCGGCTCTCGCGCATGCGCATAACGGGCAGCGCACACTCACGCGAAACTTAGCTCTGACCTGCGTAGTGTAGCTTTACGCTACAAAAACCCCATGTATGGAGTTAATGGACGAGTTGCCGAAATCAAACTTAAGGCCACAACTACAGTTCGGCATCACGCGTAGTCCACAGAGTTACTGTAGCATGTAGTTCATTAGTTGTAATTAGTCCCAGCATTACATCCCTCAATACTGAGGATGGCTGTGCTTATGTTACTTATGCATAGCTCGAAAGGACTGCATTAAGTTTCAAATTCTAGCGCACCGAAGTCAAAACCTGCACTATAAGAAAAAATGTTGAAAGACATAATGCGCAAATAAAAGTACTTCTTATCAGATGACGTATAAATGTTGCGGTTCCGGATTTATCACCTCGTTTCGATGTGAAAAGTCGCACGCATACCTATGATGGGCCTCGCCTCATGTCTATTATAGGGGGCCTGGAGACCTGGATCAAAACAACCACATACAGATGTATAAAAGATGCACAGTCCCGGTCGAAGTTTTATGAAACTCGAATTAAATTTTTGGTGTACAGAAAGCGTTGATCGAATGTTTAGGGGAATCTCCCAAGGTGGAGTAGATTTGTAATAAGGAGTAACTCATTTACATGCACACAAGCGGAGCCATGTGACTACAAAGGAAAGCTACACAGCTTTTCTTTGTAGCCGTATGGCTGTGCTTGGGTGGATGTCGGTGAGTAATTTCTCCTCATTACAGAGAGCATTGACTGTGTTTTGATCATGCAGGACATTGTAGCTAAACTCAGAAAGGGGCACCATATGTGCCGACATTTCCGGGCTGCACGTGTAAAGACGGTGACGGAGCTAAGCTTTTGAGGTGATACTGCATGCATTCTAACTTCCGACTGCGGATATTCCATATACGGCCAGCATGCGGACAAGGTAAGTACCCAGCCTCAATCTTCAAGCTGTGATAAAGTGGCCTAAGGATGCTCACCTTCCTAAGTACCCTCACATAGCATTGACACCATTACGAAAAGCACATAGGCCCGAAAATGCTTCGTGGTAGTGTCATCGTTCCAGAGAGAAAGGTAAGTTGCATGAATCTGCATTCGCGTTTGGTTACCGAACAATAAAGTCCCGTTACCTTGCAGTTTAATGCAGCCGCAGATGCACGGAAATAAATGGGACAAGCCTTTTTCCTTGCAGTGGGCATACTCAGCATGACAATAGTGATGACGATGATGATGAAAAACCGCACACAGTGCATTTGCTGAGGGGTCGGTTTATGGGAGACTCGGTGTATCGCAGTTCACATAGACAACGTAGAAATGTAACCTGGGAACCGTGCCAGTTTTAACACGGGGAAATGGGCCAGAGGTAGGGTATAGAGATCAACCTTCCATAATTGAGCAGAACGAAACTACTGTGAGACAGAAAGTATCACCGTAGGTCCCCGAAAGGCCCTTACATTTATTTATATAAGAACTGTCTAATTTCCGCTATTCTTGCGCGTGGCGTCGCTAATTACGGATTACAGCTGATTCATCACTGTATAACAAAACGCATCGTCCTTGAGTTTGCCCTTTTCGACAATGCGTACTTAAAGGGCCACTGTCCAGGGAAGGCCCTTTTAGGCAAAGGAGCCCAGTGTTTCAATCAGGTACCGGAGATAGTCTGTGCAAAATTCTACAGCGACACGCGCGCCGCAAAGCATCGAAAATACAATTCAAAGCTCTCTCATGCTCTCCTTTGAGAAGCCAGCTTCACCGCTTCCTGCACTGGCCCGACGGGCCCCGATAATGACGTACGTACTGTGAACGACGTCCATTGGTCCGTCTCGCTGACTGACGGGAGAAGGATGGGTGTCTACCGCTCGCAGCGCGCTTTTCCCTCGCCACGGCCAGACTGAATCCAGCGGCGCGCGCTCCCTCGACCGTTTTCTTTTTTTTTTTTTTTTTCGCGCTCGAGGAGAGCCACGCCCCACCTCCCGCCAAACGCGGAGGAGGAAGGGGAATTTGTATTGCGGAGGCTAGACGACCTCGGGCAGGAGAGTGAAAAACCTTTGCGAGGGAACGGAAGGAGAGAGGCAGGATAGAATCGGGTGATTGCGGTGGCTGTAACTACGTTATTAGTTACTCTTTTCAAAAACATTTTGCGGCCTTGCGTTCCAGGGGCGAAGTCTCACAGTCACCGGGGAAGAAAATATTTTCGACCGGAGGGTGGACAGTGGGCCTTTAAGATGAGCACAGCGAGTTCAGATACCTTCAGAGTCAGCGGACCCGGCCAGGCAGAAGATCGTCGTCAGCCGGGCCGCATACGTCATGGATAAACATAATATGAACGTTTAGATCGTGAGTGGGGTCGTGCGGAGACCCAGGAGGCCTGCGTGCCTCGAATTCTTCTGCAAATAAAGTTTTTTCCTCCTCCTCCTTTCTCCTTCAGAGTTCAGATATCGCACTGTCAAGTTATGCAAATTCTCATATTCTGCGCGACTTTAATTCACCACTTATACAACCTGATTTACATACGCACTAACCTGAGGGCAATCTCATTAGTACCTCCTGCACAGCCCGTTCGTATGTTGGCGCGCTTCCAGGTCGAGGTGAAATCAAGAGAAGCGGTAAGAAAATTTAAAGCTTGCAGCGCTGCTTGTGCCATCTATCGATAGTACCACTACTTCCGACCTTTACAGAGAGCTCGTTGCAAAGGCCGCGATGTGGCGCTCGTTGCGTACTCGCGACATGAGGTCTGGTTTTTGAGAAAGGTTTTCCTTTTGCCTGATATTTTGGGTGCGAGTGTGTGTGTGCGTGCGTGCGTGTGTTTGTGTGTGTGCGTGTGTGTATGCGCGCACGCGCGCAGGGGGAGCTTTCACTATCTGTGCTGATCATTTTAGACAGTTTGTCAAGTTCCAAAGCTGAACTCTAACCGTGAAGGTTTCATTGTCGGTTTGCTGGCTGTGCGCCGGATAGTTCAGGCTCTAGCGTGCTTTTGCGCACGGCAGATCGGATCGCCCGGCATTGAATGCGAACGCTGAGTTTTCGACCGCTCTTCCTGGTGCTGCGTGCTTCAGTCTGCAGAAATATTCATAGCTTGTATCTTTAACCCATCGTCAGCACTTAAAAAACAGTTGTTCGTATCGCCGTGAACAATCATTATTGCAATTATCGGGAATTGCTTCCGTGCTTGCCAGCAGGACGTTACCTATGCACGGATTTCTTTTCTCTATTGCCTAACAAAAGAAAAGTTACAAACCTTAGCTGACCACAGCTAAACAACATTATTGTAGCTGTAGGAAGAAGGAAAAGAAAATGCACGGGCCTGCTACTGGCTCTGTAGCTGAGCCACCTCAGCTGCCTCGTGTAGACAGAAGAGAACTGATTTAAAAAACTGATTTATTTATAGGAAGGGAAAGGCGCGGTAACTGTCTCACTTGTTTTCTGTGGGCACCGCAACCGCGCCGTAAGGGAAGAAGGTGGGAGGGAAAGTGGAAAGAGAGAAAGAGGAGCCGTAGTGGAGGGCTACGGAGTAATTTCGACCACCTGGGGATCTTTAACGTGCGCTGACATCGCACAGCACACGGACGCCTCTTCGTTTCGCCTCCATCGAAACGTAGCCGCCGAGGTCGGGTTCGAACCCGGGTACTCCGGCACAGTAGTCGGGCGTCTTACCACTGCACCACCCCGGCGGGGAAGACAGAAGAGAAAATAGAGAACAAAGAAAAGGAAGAG
>JAJIZL010049366.1:0-12053 GCA_023969395.1 Amblyomma maculatum
CTCCCGCAGCCGAGACGGGCGCTCTAACCATTAGGCCACGGCTGCGGCGTGTTATCTGAAAAATTATGTAAAGGTTCGGCGCATCTTCTGTTTACCTGCTATTCCTTGCATCCTCTACAATTGTTTCTCCTGCGAATCTTTAACAAAAAAACAAACTAGGCATGCAATTTTTATTGCAAGTTAGCATAAAAGTGATATTTATGCTATAAAATGCGACGGCAAGCATAAATAAGACTGCATGAACAATAATAAGCACATTTTTTGTGCATTTTATCAGAGATGGCTGATCTCACACAAACCATGGAGTTAGCAATCACGGCTTGAAGACGAAAACAAGCACCTCCTTTCAGAACTTGAAGTGAAAAGCAAGCGAGATGCACATATGCTCACTGAGCAGTGCTTTGAAGAGAACCGAAACACATGGTTCATTTCTACACCGGCCTGCCAAACTTCGCTTTCCTGATTGCACTGTTCCGGCTGCTGGAATCAGGCGTGTCGCACACACCTCGAAACTCGTTGACGAAATTCCAGGAGATGATTGTATTCCTGGTTCACCTTCGCCTGAATGCTCATCTTCAAGATTTGGCCTACAGGTACCCACTGTATTGCCTTTTTTATTTTTTGATTCTTGTTGCTAAAGTCAAACTCATATTTGCAGGTTTAACGTGTCCAAGGTAGGGTGGCTAGTCCAAGGCAACTGTATCGAGGGCTCTTAACAAGTAGCTTGACGTGGCTTCTGTGAGACTGTCACTGGTTGTAAGATAGCCAGACCGTCAGGTGTTGCGCAAAACAATGCCAATGGCCTTCCGCAGATCATTTGGCATTCAAGTTTGCAAGATACTTGACTGTTTTGAGCTGTTTATAGAGAGACCAACATCAATTTTGCCACGATCGTACACATGGTCACCTTATAAACACCACAACACAATCAAGTACCTCATTGGCATTGTACCGCAGGGTAGAATCACATTCATTTCACCGGGCTGGGGCGGGCGAACAAATGACAAGGTAATCCCTGAAAAGTACGGCGTGCTAGAAAATCTCTTGCCAGGTCGTGCAGTTTTAGCAGATAGGGGTTTCATTATCTCCGAACCTCTTGGCTTGCATTATACTAAGCTGGTCATTCCAGCATTCACAAAAGGTGCGCCTCAACTCTCAGCTCATGAAATAGAGAAGACACGTAAGCTGGCCAATGTGAGGATACATGTAGAACGAGTCATTAGTTTGGTGCGGAGCAGATACCGCATCTTGAAGTGCACGCTAACGACAGATGTGCTAGCAACTGACCATGATGGCTCCACAACGCTCGAAAAGATAATGTTTGTGTGTTCAGCTCTGACCAACCTTGGGAAGCTCTGTAGCACCATTTCGCTGAAATGTTTAAAAGCACTTCGCTTTAGTGCACATAATGTTTGCATGCTATGCTAAATAAATTTTTACAAGACGGAACTTCTGTGTTACGAGTGACGACTTTATTTGTACATGGTCATATATTCACACATCAGACTTTTGCCAGTGCCTAGCGCATGGAGGGCAGTACCATTTTTTTCGCTTTTGGTGCCCTCTATTCCCACACACTCGAAGTGGAACCACTTATAATTACATGTTCTATTGTCACACATTATCATAGTGCCTTACTCGGCCTTTCGACAGAAGCAGTACACATCATCTGGAATGTCAAAGCCTTCTGTTTCGGCTACTTCACTGCAGCTTACTTTGCCGCTGCAGTGGTGAAAGCGAAGCTCAGGGAGCAAAACAAGTTTAAGGTACTGTGTGCAGCACTCTTCCATCTTGCAAAATTGAGAATCATAAACCCTCACTATGAAGCATAGGGCATTGTGGGGATACAACAGGTATGAAACCGTTGTATCCCTACAATGCCCTATGCTTCATTATCCCGGCATTTCTTCGCCCTTTGGCATTAAGCGATTGCTCATGCTTTCCAATGTATGCCAATCCTTCGTTTACCCATACTCCGAGGTATTTATATTCTGCTACTCTGGGTATTTCATGGCCTTGTATTTTAAGACCCTGATCAATTGAGCCGTTGAGAATCATCAAACCTGACTTAACTGCGCTAGAACTGAAGCCTAGAGCGTCCCCTTCATCGCCGCAATACTGAACTAGAGTTTGCAATTCCTACAGCCTCTCAGCTAGCAGCACAATATCGTCTGCGTACATTTAACCGGGGAGGCGCTGCTCTACCGCCTTTCCACCTAATCTATATGACAGGTTAAAACCTAAGTTACTTTCTTGTATCCTCCGTTCCAGGTTTATCATATAAAGCATGAACAGCAGCGGTGATAGAGTGCAACCCTGTCTTAATCCTTTGCATACTTTCACATCCTCCGCACTTCTTATCCCTTCCCACGTAATTTCTACTTTGTTATTCCGGTATATTTCCTGTAGGAACTCTATTATCTCATAACCGATACCTTCTTCTTTTGATATGTTCCATAGGAGTTCCCTGTTTACGTTGTCGTACGCTCCGTTTATGTCTAGGAAGGCCAAATACAAAAGTCTATTTTCCACTCTAGATATTTCAATGCATTGAATAAGCTCGAACAGGCTATCATCTAAGCGCCTACCATTTCTAAAGCCGTTCTGAAGTTCTCCGAGTATCTTGTTACTTTCTACCCATGCTTGCACCTTTAATTTCACCGCCTGCATGGCCTACCTGCACATAACAGATGTTATGGTAATCGGCCTGTAGGATTTTATGTACATCCTTTCCCTTTATAAATCAAATTCATTTGACTCTGCCGCCAGCTGTCCGAAATTCGCGTATTCGGTACAACTGTTTCCAAAGCTTTTAACAACGTTTCCTTACTTCTTGGACCAAGTTCAGTAATCAGCTTGATCGGAATTTCATCTATTCTTGTAAATGTGTTTTTAGGAATATTTTTTTCAGCCTTTTTCTAGTTTAGATTGGTCAGTTCTAAGCTGCTTTGTATTCTGCTATCTTGCGTTGCTTCCTGACTTGCGGAGATTACCCAATCGTCGCTCTTAAATGACTCGGCTATAACTGATGTAATGTAGTTAACTGCGTTGTCTCCCTTTAAACAATTTCCCTCGTTATCTTGAATTCGGTCCTGCTTTCTTTGATTCTCTTTACCTAACCAGCTTATATGGTTCCAGAATTTTCTTGTTCCGCCCCTAGAGGCATCGTGTATGTCAGCCATCCAGCGATCGGTGGACTGCTTTATTTTACTTTGGACAAGGGCCTGCACGTCAAGATTCTTTTGTCGATATGATTCCTATTTTTGATCAATTTCCTCCTGAGATACCTGTGCTTTCTTTGCCTCTCGCTGTTCCCTTGAAGCAGCCCGTCATTGTTCACGGCTTCCCTTATTTCCTTATTCCACCAGCTCCATGGCTTTCTCTTTCCATTCCAGTGGTTTGCTACTTTAAAGTCCTTAATTTTCCTCCTTATGAGTAGTTCTACCTGCTCATAATCCCAGTCTTCCATGGGGATTTCCTCTATTGCTTCCTCTATGTCTGCTGCTATCTGCGCTATTTGATCGTCGTTTAATTTTGCGTTTACGTTTTGTCTAAGTTCCATTTCTCTTTTCATCAAGGGCCTCATCTGCAGACTAATACGTTTATGATCACTTCCCAGACTACACTCCCCTTCTTCGTCTATTTCCATTTTTGTGACCTTGTTATAAATGCCTTGCGACATTAGACAGTAGTCAATGGTCGTCTGCCTGTTGCGGAATTCCACGTGATTTGTCCTTCGCATTTTGTGTCTCTATTTACTATAACTAGGTCGTGTCGCTCACAGAAATCTAGCATTAGCTTCCCGTTAGAATCCGTGTAACCATCCAGATCGTCGATGTGGCCGTTCATGTCCCCAGCAGAATAGTATCGGATTCGTCTCCAAACTAGCTTATATCGTCACTGAGACATTCAAGAAGATCCTTGTTTTCTTGCCTGCATTGGTGCCCTGTTCTTGAATAAACTACTCCTAGCCATGTCTTTATGCCGGCAATTGTTCCTGGTACCCAGATACGTTCTTTATAAGATGATTTTATTATTTGCCAATTTGTTCCCTGGTGTATCAACATACCTACTCCTCCACCTTTTTTTGCGCTCTCGTTCTGTTGCACCCTTCCCAGACGTAGCCCATGGTAGAAGAACAAATGGTAGCGCAACTCCCATAGAAGCCTGCGTGTCAACTCTGAGCGAGGCTTTAGTTTCCCGGCGCCCCCTGCGAACTGTGAGGCACAACAAACACGTGACGTTGCTTGTGACGTCACAGTGACGTACTTTTGGCGGGAATTTGATTGTCTTTTTACTTATGAACGAAAAACAAGGCCAACAACGACGGAGGCAGAAAAGGCAGTGAATTCTCATTATAGCAATCTACCCGGTGTGGTTAGATAGTTGTGAACGGAATTGCACACAGGTTGTAGGGTATATCCCTTGGCACTTGCCCCGAAGGAGAGGAGAATAAACACAAATAACATGACTGAGTCATTACCATTTGAACAATCTAACAGTCACTAACAATGTTCCACAAGGAAGCCTGCTTTGGCCACTGTTGTTCAAAGTGTTCATCAAAGACATTGCCCACATCGACATATCTATCAAATTTGTCGTACATATATACGGCGGATCTGGTACATATGATATGGGCGTGTCCAGAAATCTCAAATATAAATTGAGAGACAAACAATAATTTTGAGAAACGACTGTCGAGCTCACACCCTGAAACTCTGCTAGGTCTAATCTGACTAGCTGACGTCGCCCATGTCCAAGGACTCCAGGCCGTCATCTTTGCGGATAAGTTGACGCCTATTGCACCTGTTGGATATTTATTAGTTTTACTACCACCACATGCAGATGACTGTTCTATTATGAGGGGCACAGATGCAGACACGTTGACAAAGCAAAGCAAAGGCTTCCTGTTAACATTATTGTTGTGGTCGCAATCAAAAAAACTTAATATAAATTGTTCAAAGACAACGCCAATTATTTTCCCAGGAAAAAAGATTTTTTTTTCAATCGTGCTGTTAGCAATGAGAGCCGGAACATTACGATTGTAGGCTCGCAGAGAATACCAAGTGTCACGTTCAACAGCAATCTATACTGAGACTTGCCTGTTGCTAGCATATGCAAAAGATTATTCATACTATTTGATGTTATTTCATGTCAGTGAATGCCCCTTCTAATGCACATTGAAAACAAATTGAATAAAGTTTTCACATCAACCAATGCATTAAGACCACAGTGGAGGGTGGAGTAAACAATAATATAATTTTGCCATCCTTTTTTTGAGGATAAATAAAATGCACCAAACGGGTAATTTGTGGTAGAAACTGTCTCCATAAAATATTTTGTGAGCTTTTGCGATGCACATGCGCAGCAGCATGCTGCAATGACCTAAGAGCTGGAAATGCATCACGTGTCCAGGCAAACATCACACACAAGTGTGAAGCAGCAAAAAGAAAAAGCATGTGGGAACTTCCCACGCTTTGCCCGATGATGAATACATTCTGGAGAGGAATGCCTGAGGGCACACCACAGAGGAAGATGCGGTGGCTGTTTGGGGGAAGGGATGGCCATAAAACCATTACACTGATCCATTAGGAGTTGAGTTCTACAGATGCTGTTTTGATCCGCTGTGTGTGACATCAGACATGCCCTGTGTTTTTCTGGCAGGCAGATTCCTTGTTCGGCTATTTCTACACTATCGAAGTGAAAAAGAGAGTTTCTATGTCTCCTCGCCTGTTCCCAAAGTCTGACTGCTGGAACATTGCTTATCAATACTGTTTCATTGATTGGCTGATTAACCCAGAGAGATGTGCCGCGTTTTATTGGCGAAAGTTCTGTGAGAGGGCTGGATTGATTGTTTAAAGGCTTCTTGTGGAGTAAAAAAAAGACAATACTGGCCCTGGGCAAGAGGCTCAATAGTCTATCATTGCTATGAACTCCTTGCTTTTGACCTTTTGCTGTTAAGACCTTTGAAGTATGTACAGGGTCGTCCACTTCTAGCTAGAACACGGTCACTGCTTTTAAAGCAACATTGTATCTGACGCAGGCAGATATCGATGCAAAGCGATGCAAGCACACAGAGACACGGATGTGCTGCTTCACATGGCCAGCCACTTTAGATTACTGCGTGGCCGGGTCGGATGCAATGACACCTTGAAAGCAGTGACCGTGTTATAGCTAGAAGTGGACGAGGCTGTACATAAGTCTGCAGAAGTGCAACCAAATTTCATTGTTTTTGTTCTCTCATCTTCGAAACGTCATTCTTCTCTCAAACCGAAGACTTTAGATGCACGGGCATACGCACAGAATTTTCCATGTAGTGATTGCTTGTAAAAAAATGCTACTCCGTCGTTGTGTGCGCGCACGTGCTGGATATGGTCCATGTATCTGAATGACGTCACATAATCCGGCGGATGGGGAAACAAGCACTTGTGTAGTAAGCAGCTTGACTGCATCGAAAGGCGTCGTTGCTCGGTAGTTGATGTTATCACCTTGAAAATTGGGTCCTATCGAGCACAGTATGAGTTACACCGCGCGAGCGCTTGGCCGAGCACTCAGCAAGGATGAGCAGTTGCGCTTATTGTGCCGTGTTTTAGAGTTATCTGGAGAGGGTGCAGCTGTTCCAGCAAACGCGCTGGAACCCTCTGTCCTGTCTATCTGGGAGACACGTCTGTTTCTCACTTTCTTTTCGCTGAAGTAGTAACTGCAGGATCACGCAGCACGTTTGCACCCATGAAGGAAGCCTCCAAGCTTGCACCTACGAGGCATGCCTTTCGAAAGTTATGAAAAGCAGCGCTTTCTTCGTCCAGGAAGGGCTGTGCGTTCAGATATGATTTCAGCCTACAGTTACGCGTTAGTGCCTACGTAAATACAGAAGCAGCAACGTCGTGGGTGATGCAGCGTTTTCAACAGAGTTTTAGCACCTACAATCAGCTTATTTAACGCATATAAGTCTACTGCGCTTCAGTACAGCATTCCGGATTCAGTAAAATGGCATACCAAAGTGGCATACCAGATAACGCTGAGTGTGCGCACTAATACTGGTCCGATTATGAAGTATTAGCGTCGACCGACGGGTACAGTTATCATTTTTGAAACTGATATCAAAACAACAATTAATGATGGTGAAGGTGCAAGCAAGCAAGCAGCGGTGATGCGAGCTTGCTGAGGCAGCTACACCCTCTGCAGGTAGCTTGAAAACACAGCACTATCGGTGCTACTATACAACCATGCCGAGCGATCGGCCACACGCTCGCGCGGTGTAGCTCCTACTGAGCGCGATAGTACGCGATTAGATTTCCAGGCATCGGTTAACACTCCATCTGGCACGCACACACTGACAGATCATGTAGTCGATGCTGCAAGTTGTACACGCGATGATGTAGCCCCTCAAGCTGTCGGTGTATCCGTAGCACGAGGAATGGATTACATGACGCGTTGTATTTTGTTCGGACTGCATTTGACTAATTGGTAATCGTCGTAAAGCACGGGGGTGTTGAACATGTAAACTGTGATGGCCGAAGGTGGATGTCCCAGTCCGTGCGGTCATTTGATGACGTACGAGGCGATGGAATGCGGGGCTATAACGATGCGCTTGGGCCGCACTGGTTCTTTAGTGCACGTACGAATGCGGATGTTGACGTCACTGAGAGGTGGGGTGTCGTATTATCACTAAGAGCAATGTATTTATTATAATTGATATGCGTTATTATGTAATCAGTATGTTTACAAATCATTTCTACTGAAATACAATTTCGACGATCGCGCTGAAGCATGCATTTCAGCAACGACTTTGCATCCGGAGATGCAGTGGCTAGATGTTCGTCTAGTTGTAATTGCGATATATTATCATAACGTTTATTTCATAGATGTGATTGAACGGCAACGCATTTGTGAACATTTTATATATAAACTATTCCCATGCTCCACACTATCATGGACTCGGCAAAAAAACATTCAATTTTTACGCCATTTTGGAGAAGAATAAAGCGGGGTACCGGCATACTGCGTGCGAGGCCTATATATATTTTTTAAGCACCGCAAAATCATGTCTACCACCCTAATTGCATTATAATCGAACAGATTTATTAATACGTGGTCATCCTTGAAATCGCAATGTACCACGTTGAAATCGTTGCAAGCTTTTAAACATTTAAGTATTTTAGTGAAAAAAGTGCGAGTTTCATTCGGTAAACTTGGCTTCGTTTATTAGCGAATATAATGACACGAAATTGACCGGGTGTCCAATTAATATCGCATACGCATTAACGTACGTAAACCGGTCGTAAATTTTAATAGCACCTTCCACATTTGTAACGCGAACCATTGCGTATATTTCGTACGGTACGCGTTTTGACAAGTCGGTCCACCCCGTTGAAAGGTAGGGGCGTAGCTATACGGCGGTGAGTATTGGCGTAACGTGTATATGCGCGGTATCGTAGATGTTTTCGCATATTATGAGATATTTAAAACGTGCGTAGCGCAGCGTGAACGTTTGGAGCTGCAAAATTCCAAGACAAATCATTTTATCAGCAATAGATTTCAGTGCAATGGGTGTAAAATCGCATAACCGAACGCCTGCATACACGACTCCAAAACCGCCGGATCTTTATTTGGCGTGTGTAGAAATCTATCCTCGTTGCATTAAAGCATACTCAAACGCATTCATAATCGTTCGATTTTGCAGATTAAAAACAATGGTGGTGTGAGGTTTTGCTTACTGAAGACGAACGAAAATGAACCCGAATATATTTAAGACGGGATTTTCTTAGTATTTAAACAGATTGTATGTGCAGCTTATGTTTTTAATCGTAAACATCGTAGTCACCCTAGTGATTTCTTTTGTTTTTTACTTTATTCTACAAACCGCCGCATCATTAGCGTATACATACTCGAAATTAGAGTTTCAATATCGCGTTTCACACCATCTGGTTTACGTTTTGATGTAATATGCTTGTCTGTTTCGTGGAATAAACGACTTTGATTATGAACGCCGAGTAAGCTTGGGAGAAGTTGACGTTCCATGTTATTTTAACGCGGTAGCGTTAAGGAGCTCGTGTCGCAGAAAAGCCGGTGTCGTCGGCGGCGTTGGCCGTGAGCGATAAATCCCAGCATGCGCTTCATAAATAAAAAGCAACTTCTAAGATGGGCTGGGTGGAAATCGAACCAGGGTCTCCGGAGTGTGAGACGGAGATGCTACCACTCAGCCACGAGTTTTTTTTCTTTATTGCCGGGCTCCGACAACCAACTCAGTACATCACGATACACTATATACAAACACAAGCAAGACGTGGAACAAAAAGGAAACGCTGTCAGTTTTGTACTGACATTGTCACTTAAAATTCCTTTAGCCCTGCCAAGGCTTCCACCCTTGGCAGCCACTGTGGCACACACTCAAGCGTCTTCTGCACCTCAACGAAGCGGGAAATGCTGTCCCGAAAATACAACCGTGCAGGCCTCGCATCAGGATCACAATAGAAGCCGGCCATGCGGGAGCGTCATACAGAGTGGAGGCCAGCCAACATTACGAGATCGAAAGGAAAACCATCTTCGTTATCTATCGCCAAATATCTGATCCCGTGTGGATCTAGAGGGAGATCCTTTTTCACTGTTCTCTGCAGAATATCCTAGAAATACACTCCTTCCCAGCAGTGAAGAAAAACATGATCTATAGTTTCGGGTAGCTTGCAGATTAGACAGTTAGTTCCCCATGGCAAGAAAAAACATCGTTGTTCAAGGAATGTTTTGACTGGAAGTGTTTCAGTATGAAGTTTAAAAAAAGACTTCATGCCTGGTGTCACCTGCATTTTCTTCACCCGTTTTAACACATTCTGGCCCGGCCCTGCACTGTGCATGGCTCTGTACATCGGTACAGGAAGTATGCGTTCGCACACATCCTTGTACAGTGTTTTCCTTTTCACCGCAGACAAATAATCGTTAGAAAATCGTACTGTCAAGAAACATACGCTCATCACCACCTCCTTGAAAAAACCCTTAATTGGCCCTGGCATTTCATTCGTGCCGATCACAAAGTTTGGCAACGCCCGTCTTAATCTCATTTGGCACACCGTTCGTAAGAAAGAGTCTTTTGTGTCCCGGAAAAACAGAAACCTGTTAATAAGCTGTCGCACAAAGAGGTGCGCCAGACCAAGACCGCCGTCCTCCACCTTTCTGAACAAATTTGTTCGGCTGCACCTTTCCCACTGTGATGCCCAAATAAAGGTGGCAAACACTCTGTGCAGCTTTTGCACATTTAGCCGCGAGCAATGCAAAACCTGCATTAGATACCATAATTTGCTTATAAAAAAAAGATTACACACAGTTGCCTTGGCAAAAAACGAGAGAGGAACCCCCTTCCATCTGTCTGCTTTCTCACGTATTTCATGCGCCTGGCTTCTCCAGAGGCCATCATTGCTTTCGTAGAATTGCAGAGGGACACCCAGGTACTTCACTGGGGTCTTCACCCCCGTTACGCCTGCAAACGTGTCTGGGGTTGACGCCCATTATCCATGCGAAAATCCCAGGCATTTTTCCCAATTGATCAAACTCCCTGTGATGTCGCGAAAACATTTTACCTCTTCGACCACTGCTATAATACTTTCTTTATCTCATGCAACACACTGCGACGTCATCGGCATATGCTAAGAGCTTCACTTCGGCAGCTTGGAGTCGAAAACCGTGAACAGAATCATTTTTAATAATAGTCAAGCATAGTGATTCGATGTACAGACAAAATAAAAGTGGGCTGAGGGGGCAGCCTTGGCGTACCGCACGTTGCACGGCAATGGGGGCCCCCAGTGACTTGTTTACAATAAGCCGCGTTGAGCAACTCCTGTACGCCATGGCCACACCCTCTCTGATAACCGAACCGACATTAATATGGTCAAGAATGGCGAACAGGACAACATGTGATACACAGTCAAAGGCCTTCTCTAGGTCGAGCTGCAAAACCGCGACGCCAGATTGCATGACATCACAGCACTCAAGCACGCACCGCATCTTGTGTATGTTGCTTAATATAGACCTTCCCTTGATTCCACATGTCTGGTGGCACCCTACTATGTCCTTAATCACTGTCTGGAGCCTAGTTGCTAAGACTTTCACTAATATTTTATAGTCAACATTGGTTAAAGAAATGGGCCTGTAACTCGTTACAAGGCGAAGTCTTTCTGTATCGTCAGTTTTTGGTATGAAAACAGTATGTGATGCACTATATGACGGTGGTAATTCTTTCAGTTGGTATGCCTCATTGAATACAGCTCTAAGCACTGCAGACAACTTATCTTTGAAAAACTTGTAGAACGCGGCACTCAAGCCATCGGGCCCAGGCGACTTCCCTTCGTTCAAGTTTTCAATTGCTCGGCACACTTCTCTTTCGGTTATTGGCCGCTCCAAAACTTCTTTTACCTCGTCGGCCAGTCGCGGCATCTGACCCAGAAACATCTTTTTGAAACCGTCTAAGTCAGCTTCATGAAACGCCAATAACGCCTGATAATGCTCAAAGAACTCTCGCCCAATGCCGTCATTATCTGTCACCACAACGCCGTTCCGCTCTATCTCGCATACGTGGTTTCGTTGGCCGTTCGTTTTTTCCAAACCTAAAGCCCGCTTCGTAGGTACTTCGCCCGCTTTTAGTGCATTTGTTCTAGCTCGCACCAGCGCGCCCCGATAACGCTCTTCTCCGATCAGCTGTAATTGCTGTTTTATAATCCTCACGTCATCTTTGAAAACACCTGGGCCCGCTTGCACAAAACAATCTTAAGACTGTCTTAGCTAAGTCCAGACTTAACTGGAGTCTAAAGAATAGGCCACTAGCATGACCGCTTAAGACTGGAGTCAAGACTGGGCTTCAGTCCTGACTTGAATAGGTCGCTTGTATAATTACGACTCTAGTGCTGTCTTGGGTAAGACGCAAGGACGCCAGGCGTCTAAGTAGAGAAATTAGGAAAATACAGGGATGCGCTGGCACTGTCCCTGCTGTAAGATGTACACATTCCGTCAATTTTGCGTTGTGTAAAATCCGTGCCATTGCTTTTTGCGGCTTAAGATTGTGTTAC
>JAJIZL010049366.1:12063-34895 GCA_023969395.1 Amblyomma maculatum
CCGTGCCATTGCTTTTTGCGGCTTAAGATTGTGTTACGAGGAAAAATGCTCAAGTGGTTGCTGAGGCCGTTCTGAGAAGCCACTCTGGTGAACATGAACCCGAAGCGTTCGACGTTCGAAACACGAGCCGTCTTAAATAAGCTTGGTCTTTCTAAAGACACCATTTAGGTCTGGACTTAGCTCAGACTTTATCGTGCAAGCCGGCCCTGGGCCTGCTTGCACGAAACGATCTTAAGACTGTCTTAGCTAAGTCCAGACTTAACTGCAGTCTAAATGATTAGGCCGCTAGCATGGCCGCTTAAGACTGAAGTCAAGACTGGGCTTCAGTCCTGACTTGAATAAGTCGCTTGTGCGATTACGACTCTAGGCCGTCTTAGTTAAGACACAAGGACGCCCGGTAACTAAGTCGAGAAATTAGGAAAATACAGGGATGCGCTGGCCCTGTCCTGGCGGTAAGATGTAAACATTCGGTCAATCTTGCACTGTGTAAAATCCGTGCCATTGCTTTTTGCGGCTTAAGATTGTGTTACGAGGAAAAATACCCCAAGTGGTTGCTGAGGGCGTTCAGGGAAGTCACTGTGGTGAACACGAGCCGAACCGAAGCGTGCGACTTGTTTAAGTCTGGACCGTTTAAGTCTGGACTTAGCTCCAACTTTATCGTGCAAGCCGGCCCTGGCTTTTTGCATTCCTCTGTTATTAACATCTCTAGTGTTTTCTGCAGTTCGTTTTCTTTGACTTTTTCGTGAAATCGAATCGAACTGGCCCTATCAATCGCTGTGATTTTGACTTGCTCTTTGCATAGTTCCCACTGTTGTCCCACCTTGCAGTAATCGTTCATATTTATTCTGTTAGTTTCTTCTGTCACTTTTGCTACAAAATATTCGTCGTCGAGAAGCTTAACGTTCATTTTCCACATATCCCAAGCAAACTTCCTAACTCGTTTCTTTGTTCCTATTACGCACTTAACCAGACAGTGGTCAGTAAAACACAGCGGTAGCACGGTGTAAGTGCGGCATTTTGAGATCAAGTCGAGGGCTACATAAACCCGATCTAGGCTTGCATGGCTTGTCCCCTGGAAATGAGTGTACTTCACTACCTGTCCACTCTCTAGGACTTCGGCCACGTCGACTAATTCGGCTGCGGTAACAATATCGGCTAATAAATCTGTGCTCTTATCTCGGAAAGCCGTGCCGCTGGTTTTGTCTGTAGAATTCAGTACACAGTTATAGTCCCCCAAAATAATGAGGCATTTTCAGGGTCCCCATATTGCTGAACCATAGCGAAAAAATTATATCTCTCATCCACTGCATTTGGTGCGTATATGCAAATAACCCGATATTCCATTTGGCAATAACTAAAATCACAAATAACGAATCTTCCAGAGGACCCTGATGTGATGCTCTGCACAGTAAGACCCGATAACTTTTTGACAAAGAGTACGCATCCTGCCGACAACCCAACAGCGTGGCTAACCACAGCGTACTACCTTGAGGTAAAACGCAGCACCATGCTCCCAGTCTCCTCTTCTCCCTCGACTTTTGTCTCCTGAACAGCTAGTACGTCAATGTCATAATCTGTTATCAGCCGACAAAATTGACTTTGTTTTCGTTTGCTCGCTAGTCCTCTGACATACAACGTGGCTACACTTAGAGACGGTTCAGGTGCTATTGTTGCTCTAATTATGAGGTAGGCCCAGGAGCATGGTGCTTACCTTTAACGTCTAGCAAGCCGCTAGACGCCTCCGGAGCCGCCCGGCTGGCCGTTCTCGCTTTTCGGCGGGGGTGGCTTGTCGACAGGTTTTCGTTCCGCTGCGATGTTAGGTCGCGGCTTGAAGGACGACCGCCGTCCCTGCACCGCTTTCACAGGCGGCTCGTCAACACTGCTTGCATACGGCATGTCGTCGAGATCGCCGGCTGCGTCGTGGGGGCGTTTAGTTGCAGTTCCGGAACCCACTGAACTTACATTGCCATTGCCTGGGAGCTCCTGACCCTTCACTGCTGCTGGCTGCTGCGCTTGACTGGATCCATCTTCGTTGATGTCCGGCTCTGCCGATGATGTGTTTTCCACCATTTCACTTGCCCTGTCCGTGCTTTTATCCTGGGCTCCTTCGCTAAGGAGAGACATTTCTGCTCCCGAAGCAGTCGCTATCTCATCAGTTCCCTCCGCAGCGTCCTCCGCCTCAGCCTCGTCCATGAGGTGCTCGGTGTCATCACTCGCCGCCGTTCTCGTTGCCGCAGCGTAGGTACGGACGCACTGCGAGTCCCCATGCCCAAATCGCCTGCAGATCGAGCAACGCGGCACCTTGCGCTCTCTTCTCACGTGGCCCGAGCCATGGCATCGCAGGCACTGCATCGGGCGACAACTAGTGCCAGTTCACCACCGACCGGTAACTGGTGCGGCAGGTCTTCTATTTTCATGCCGTTCTTCAGCTTCAAAAGCACTGACCTTGTTGTGGAGCCCTTGTCACTCACACCCTGCACTCGCCAGCGCTCTCGTCTGACACCTATTACAGTCTCAAAGGCCGCAAATGCGGAGCGGACGTCCTCGTCCGCCACTCCATGCAATAGCCAGTGAAGCTTCAGCTTCGCCTGCTGTTCCTGCGGGTCGATGATGACACAGCGTCGCCTCTTCACCATTAGCTCCTTCACGCCAAGCAGCCGTTTTGTAGCCTCGGCCCCATTAAGGGTGACTGCCCAAACGTGGTTAACCTGGTAGGCTCCCAGGGCCACCACATCCGGCAGTAAGCCTGTAGGCAAGAGCGCATCTCGTAAATCTTCAACCCTGTAGGGCCTTGCTCGCACGTCGCCGTGCAAAAACACGGTGTTCTGAACGATGCATCCGGTTGGCAGCTGAGACAGAATAAGCTGATAATCGCTGTCTTCGCTATTTGAGATCCTGTTTCCGCGGCCGGTAAAAGCCGCAATCGCCGCTCCGTCGGAGCACATGATTCCGCGTCCGTACACGGCGGTGGCCGGAAGTAGAATGCATGACCACTCAGCCACGAGTTCGATGCTTGAAAGAGGTACAAAAGCGCTTCTAGTGAATGCGGTGTTGCCTCAGAAACGTGCCGTAGAACGTTATACTGCGGTATATATCGGCAATTATGAGCATGTTACTTACAGAGGTCGCAGTTACACGAGTAGCGAAGTACGTTTCCGCTACATTTCTTCTGCGCTCTGCGCACATGCAGAGCCATCTTGCGGCAAACACAGAAGAACCTCTCCTCGCAATGTGCGGCGCTGCCCCGACACGTGGCGCGCCACTCGCCCCTGACGTTTCGCCGTGCACCCTCACGGGTTGTAGAATCAAGCGTCTTTCCTTTCTTTAGATCACTATCTTCGCTCACCCGCTTCTCCCCTTCGGGCCGCGCGGGTACCGGTGCGAGGATGCCCCAATACCCTTGCGTTTAATAAGTTTTCTCGCTCTCCCCCCTTCCAACATCCAGCGTGCGTCACTCGAACAGTGGTGTTTAGGCGACGCGGCTCCTCTTTCCGCTCACAGCGCGATTGCTACGTGCAGCGTCTGATGCCAGACGCCTCTGACGTGATCGCTGCGCCGTAGCGTGCCCTGCGATGTGTGCCGAGCTGCGTTCGGGGAATCATGCTTCTGCGTGGTGCTCCCAAGCGAGATAGAGGACGATCCCATCAAGGCGTCAGCCCCATGATCGCGTCCGCCTTCATGGCGCGTCGCTGCCCGGCTTTCTTCCTCCGAGACACCGAGTTCTTTGGTTCGTTCCGCTTGCTCAGGCGCACGTTTCGTTGCCGCGCCGAACGCTGCGTTGCTCGGCGCTCACTGTTGCGATAATGTAGATTGTGAGA
Source organism: Amblyomma maculatum (assembly GCA_023969395.1). Lineage (NCBI taxonomy): Eukaryota > Metazoa > Arthropoda > Arachnida > Ixodida > Ixodidae > Amblyomma > Amblyomma maculatum. The sequence goes on from JAJIZL010049366.1 coordinate 15,882, forward strand.
AGCACTTGTTTGAACAAATAATTAGAAAACAAAATTGTACAGTGCACTTAGAAGTGTTGAGTATGAAAACTATGTCTTTGTGTGACTCAAGAGCATACCGAGCGAATGAGTGGGCGATGCGAACGAGGTGCAATAATGCTATCGTGTTCCATTCTTGAAGGCGAAGCTTAAGCGTCCTCCAAATTTTTCTCTTACCTTTCTAATTGTTCTAATAAGAGTAGTTAGAAGGACGCAATCATATATGCTATATTTGTGGTGTAGTTCTACTCTTCTCAATTACCCGGTTTTATGATTGATAAAAAAGCGGTGTGATGACAAGTGAAATAAAAAAAGATGCTGTATGGGGCGTTGGAACGATGACGCGCATGCGTATCTGTTCAGTGATATTCTGTGATGCCTCCAAAACACGTCGAGATGTCATGGCAGATGGGATGGTATGAAATGTTTGAAATTTTAGGGACGTATGGCTTGATATCTGATATAGCACGTGACTAGCGGTGACCAGTATTGGTCAAAAATGGATGGCACCACGGATATGACCACACCCATTTTATACGCTTTCCTCCTAAAATACTATAAAATGGGAAAGACACACACTGTCGTTGTAATTTTGTAAGCGTAGCTGGGAAAACGTTGTAGGTATATATGATTACTTTCCGTTGGACCATTCAACATTATACTTCGTAACTGTTGTGTATGTGTTATTGCAGTTACAGCAAAAATGAGCGACGACTGTTGCTTTCCCGAAACGCAATCGCAACCTGCTAATGAGAGCGGTATCGATGAGTATGGTAAGTGGATGCTTTTATGGTATAGTTACTCTAATATTCGACGATTCTCAATGATAATGTTGACCGCATCTTGTTATGTGTGTAGTACATTACGCGATGGATTGAACAGTCGCTGAGCCAATAGACTTCTCAAGGAGGTCATCAAACAAAATCGCCCACGATTCCCACGTACCTTCGACGAGGGAAAAGTTTGCGCAGACGGCTAAGTAGGTAAGTATAGTTGTCATTATTATAACGATACTTTAGTGTATATGACAAACAATCACAATTCCGGTCATTTTTCATAACAGATAAAGGAATCGGGCTGGAACTCGTCTCATCGTTGCATGGGCACCTGCAGACACGCAGTTTATGAGGCAAGCTGTTGAAATTTATTATGAGCGGTCGATGTGGCTCAATTGTGTGTGTGACTTGTTTTAATTACGTATCCGATTGGAATCACCACACGAAAGAGAACAGCCACAAAGATTTGTCGATCTTGGTGCGTATTACCTTTTTGCAAAGGTTTGTGCGAATACGTATGCATGTGTATTAATTATGCTGATCGTTACATTACAGCACATTGCATCGCTGGACCGACGACAGTTTATAGTGATGGTAAGTAATTACCAGGATAAATGTGCTAAGGGAACGACAGTGGCAGTGAACCTCACTGGTGAAGCTTAACACGTATAGCACAGCAATGCGACATCGAAATGGACTGACAAATGGCGCATCAAGATGCGCGAAGATGCCCTTTAACATGCGGGCAAGCTTTTCGGGACACGCCAAAAGGTGTCGTCGGATGAAGCAGATGTAAAGTGATTTACATCATCGTCATCATTATCCGGTGATGAATATTTCATAACCACAAAAAAGATTGAGGGTTGAACAGTCCTAACTGTCAGATGACGGAATATTTGAGTGATTGAAATTGGATGTTGCTATTAGTTACTCATATCGAGTGTTATATAATTTATATTATTAACACGTTCACTGCGTCGTGGCTCACCGGTGGGTCACGCAACACAGTCCAGCCGCGCTGGCGCAAACAACGAGGCGTTTCTTGCAGTGCGGTGACGATATGCTTCCACAAATGCATGAAAATGCGTTCCCACTATCATATTGTTACGAGGAAGATCTACAGTCCGAAAGCTGTCCGCACAATTAACGTTGATGAGAGCATCGATTTCACAACCCTCAATGTCGTCGTCTTCTGGGAGTCTGTTGCACTGCATCATCCTCAGCCCGAACAGCGAATACAGTTAAGTAACACTACCCCCCCCCCCTCCCTTCCCTCCGCGGGAAAAGCACAGTCCAGGTGCGGTTTGCATTAGCGAAACAGAACGTGCATTAGGGCTTCAGACGGGACACATGCACTATTTCGGAGATTGACGCTGTGGACGGGGACTTCGGAGACACAGACTGAAATTCGTAGGTGACGTGGGTCACGGGGCGCAGCACAGGGTAAAGGCCTGTGTAACGGGGCAAAATGTTTTCACACAAGCCCACTCGACGGCACGGGAGCCACAGCAAGACGAGAAATCCAGGAGCGTAGCGGACGGCGGTGACTGTCGTACCGGAACTTTTGGGAGTCTTGGGATGCAGAGAGCCTGGCACGAGCTATCCGGCGGGCATCATGAGCGCGGGCGACGGCATCAAGGACGTAAGTGCTGGTGGCATAAGCCGCGGGTAGGGAGGTGCCGAAAGGCAGTAACGGGTGTCGGCCAGATAACAAATAAAATGGGCAGTATCCACCGGTAGAATGGACAGGTGAATTGTAGACAAATGTCACAAATGGGACATGAACGTCCCAATCTCGGTGGTCCCAACTCGACCCCAAATAAACACTGCAAACACTCGGTGCAATCATTGGACACTTGTTCGTGACATGCACAATGCCTGAAGCACATACCAAATTTTGGTCACTAAAAACAGGTTGCATGCTGTGGCTCTAGTAAAAATAGAAAAATCTCGGCCACCCCATTTGCGTGTATTTTCGCGCGCTCGTTTAAGTTCTGCTTCCCAGTACTTTGCTGGTTCTTTATAATCGTTTAGCGGAACTCCCAAATATTTAACAGGTGACATTTCCCACTGAAAGCCTTCGTGCATGATAGGCGCAGAGTCCCAGTTACCATGCCAAAAGCCGAAGCACTTTTCCCAGTTTGTGCACGCTTCCTGAGACTTTGCAAAACCTAGTTGTCTCTTTCACTGCTTCTGTTACGCTATCTTTATCTGCACAGAAGATTGCAATGTAATCCGCGTAAGAAAGGATTTTAACTTCAGCGGACAATATTGCAAAGCCGTGCACATTCTCATTTGACATAATTTTTAGACAGAATGGTTCGAGATACAGGGCAAACAACAATGGCGACAAAGGGCACCCTTGTCTCACTGAAGAACGAACAGTAATGCTTTCACTCAGTTGCTTATTAATAATGATGTTTGCCGTACAACCAGCATATGCCATTTTAACACCTTCAACAAGAACGCGGCCAACATTCACATGTTCAAGGATAGAAAACAAGATATGGTAACTAACGCGGTCAAAGGCTTTTTCCATGTCTAATTGCAACATGGCTACACGTTTTTTAAATGAATCACAGCATTGTAGAATACTACGTGCTACATGAATGTTGTATGTATCGCTCGACCTTTTATTCCGCATGTTTGGTGCGGGCCAACAATAGACTTTATTACATTCTGCAATCTTCTTCCTAAAACCTTCATGAAAATCTTATAGTCTACATTTGTGAGACTTATGGGCCTATAAGCTTTTACAGATAGATCGTCACTCTTCGGTATGAGAACAATGTGGGTTTTTCCGAAAGACGGAGGCATCATGTGGGTTTCATACATTTTTTGAATTATTCGGTGCAACATATAGGCAATATCACTCTTGAAGGCTTTGTAGAAAGCTGCGCCAAGCCCGTCTGGTCCCGGTGCCTTTCCAGAGCTCAACTCGTCAATAGCACGCTCGATTTTAATAACGCAAATAGGTGCCTCTAGGTCAAGCTTAACTTCATCACCTAGTATAGGCAACAGCGACAACAGTGCCTCGTGACCCAGCAGTTCATAATAATCAACAAACGCTCGCTGAATAGTCTTGAAATCGCGAGTTGTTTCTCCCTCGTAGTCTATCTCTCTAATGTCGTCCTTGACGGCATATCGTTTATCGTCGCACAGGGACCGCTTTGTTGGCGACTCACCTAGCCACAACGGCTCTGCGCGTGCGCGTATGACAGCACCTTTGTATTTTTCCTTATCAGTTCTCTACTTTTTGTTTCTTTTATTTCGGTTGCAAACTGGCCTGGCTGTGCGTTTTCTAGCCGAAGAAATAAATTTAATCGGCTTTGAAGTTCTTTTCCCTCCGTTTTCTCGTTATGCCGTAGTGCACACGCTCTTTCGACTGCGCTCATTTTTATTTCTTCTTTGAAATGCTCCCATTTCTCTATAACGTCCCTATTGTCGGCCATAAACAAACTATCAAGTTTTTCTTGTACTGTACGCGCGAAACTTTCATCACTAAGCAACTTTACATTTAGTTTCCAGAAGTTCCAGTTCAAATTAGATCTCTTGGGCTAGCTCCTACTGTAAGCATCACCATGAAATGGTCGCTGAATGCGATGCTTTTAACCAAGTATTCACCAATCATTGGCACCAAGATAGCCGACACATAAGCTCTGTCGAGTCGTGCGTGGCTGGCTTGCTCGAAGTGCGTGAACTGAGGACGAATTCCTCCTGACAGAGCACTCCCAACGTCTTCGAGATTGTGCTCTTGGACGACTGAGCTCAAAAGCAACGAACTTTGACCCCGAATGATCGCGTTAGTAGCTTTGTCCTCGGGCATACACAGGCAATTGAAATCCCCAAGAAGGATCGTATATCTGGTAGAATTCAAATAAGGTTCAATATTTTTGAAGAATGCTTTGCGCTCATTTTCCTTATTTGCGGCAAACACACACAGTACGCACCAATGTAAATCAAGATATGAAAAACCACACATAACAAAACGTCTAGTATTACACACTAAAACAGATTCTTCAACAATACCTAAAGAATTGCGGATGAAGATAGCACACCCTCCCGATGTACCAACAGAAAGGCATACACATACACTGAACCGATTTCTAAACGGCTCGACCATGCGGCTTGTCTGAGCTTCACTTCTCTTGCATTGCTATCACGTACAAATCGTTGCCCAGCATGAGGCGACTCAGTTGATACTGATGTCGCCTCACTGCAAGGCCTCTTACATTAAGCGTGGCAAATCGAAGTGTTGCTTCAGGTTGAGCTGCCATTTCGTTGATAAACACAAGATAACCAAACCGCTCGGTGTTCACCTTCTACCGTGTTATACACAGATGAGGAATACAGGAAACGTTCTCGCTTACGAAATTTCGAGTCCACTCGAGAGGTGCGCGGGTCGTCCGGCGGGTACTGACTTAATGTCAGCACACCCTCGCTGGCAGACCCGTCGTGAGTCGCCCCTCGTCCTTGAGTCAATCTGGGGCGAGCCATTTTTTCTACGTCGGTGTAGTCGTCGCCGGCTTTCTGTCCGGCGGGATGTTGGGCTTCGGGCGAAGCGTCGCCCGACGCTGTCCCGGTGTTTTGGGAGGTGGTTCGTCGGTGCTGAGGGTAGAAAGGCTCGAATCTTCAACACAGGCCTTGTCATGGGTCCTCTTTGTTGGTGTCACGTTCGTGGATGATTGGTGGTACTCCATACCTCCTTCGATAACTGCGGCATTTTCTCGCATGCTTATAATGCCTTGGCTGCCTTCTCCATCTGATACTCCCACAGTCTCGGCTGCACCTTCCTGAGCAGGCACAGAGGCGCGGTCTTCACTTGACTTCACTGCCCCGCCCCCAGTGTCATCCGTATCCTTGGCATTTGACTGCGGTATGTTCGATTATGTTCTCGCAGCTTCCTCGGCTTCAGCCTCGTCCATGACGAGCTCCGAGGTGTCTTGCTTTGTCATAGACCCTGTGATATTTGCATAGGTCTTGACACATTCAGTTTCATAATGTCCGAAGCGGCGGCATAGAGTACAACGAGGAACTTTGCACTCACATCGGACATGTCCTGTGGTTTGGCACCTCAGGCAAAGTGGAGCTCTGCCGGAAATGACTATGAGAGCCTGTTAAATCATTCAATCAATCAATCAATCAATCAATCAATCAATCAATCAATCAATCAATCAATCAATCAAAGTGATCTTTATTTGTATGAAACGAAATACATAAAGAATATTTGGACCGATAGCCGTGGGGCTAGTAGACGGTCCAGTACAGAATAAACTTGATCAGGCAGCCATAATGAGCACATAAAAACACACACAAAGAAAGACTAAAACATACAAACAAAAAGAATCAACACGCACGAAGGAAAATACATTTCAGCAAACAATTCATAGGCAATTAAAACAAAACGCAAGCGCACACAAAGAAATGGGGGGGGGGGGGGGGGGGGGGGGGGGGGGGATCATAACTCTTCTTGGCTGTTAAAATCGCAGCTGGTGTGGCAAATCATCAATTGTCACACCAGGCTTCAACTTCAAGGACACTGACCGTGTTGAAGAGCCTTTGTCCAGTACGCCTTGTACGCGCCAGCGTTCCTCGGCAATTTCTGTGACTGTGCCGTATGGAGCCAGGGCGGTCCGCACATCTTCATCGAAAACGTTGTAAAAATCCAGTGAATTTTCATTCTAACATCCTGGGCCGGCTTGCACGATAAAGTCCGAGCTAAGTCCAGACTTAAATGGTGGCTTTAGAAACGACCTAGCTTATTTAAGACGGCTCGTGTTCCAAACGTCGAACGCTTCGGGTCCATGCTCACCAGAGTGGCTTCCCAGAACGGCCTCAGCCACCACTTGGGGCATTTTACCTCGTAACACAATCTTAAGCCGCAAAAATCAATGACACGGGTTTTACACAACGCAAAATTGACAGAATGTGTACATCTTATAGCAGAGACAGTGCCAGCGCATCCCTGTATTTCCCTAATTTCTTTACTTAGACGCCTGGCGTCCTTGTGTCTTAACCAAGACAGGACCAGAGTCGTAATCATACAAGCGACTTATTCAAGTCAGGACTGAAGCCCAGTCTTGACTCCAGTCTTAAGCGGCCATGCTAGTGGCCTATTCTTTAGACTCCAGTTCAGTCTGGACTAAGCTAAGACAGTCTTAAGATTGTTTTGTGCAAGTGGGCCCTGGTCACCAGGATCGACAACAATGCACCGACGGTCTTTCACGGCTAGTTCACGGCAAGACAGCAACTGCTTCATTCCATCGTAACTCTTGAACGTGATGGCCAAAACGTGATTCATTTGGTATGCCCCCTAGTTAGTAGTCCCAACTGAGCCAGCGCGGCGCGAAAATTCTCGACCTTGTATGATCTCGCTCTCACATCGGCGTGCAAAAAAAAAGAGCGTTAAATACAATACCTGTTGGAAGCCGAGGCAAAATAACTAGCTTGATCACCTGAGCAAGAAAACCTGTTTCCGCAACCCTGTTGGGCCGCTGTAACTGCTCCTACGGAGCCCATGATGCACACGTCCGTTCGCTAGCGAAGCCGGAAGTGGAATCTCTCGGCCACACTACCGACAGGCGAAGGCCATTGTGCCACCCATTATACTAACGAGGAGAAGTGCTAGAGAAGCAGTTGCTTTTGTTTTCTTTATTGCAGATTTAGACGTTGAAATCAAGAGGTTACAAGAAATAAACATGCTGGCCACGCTTTGGCTAGCACGACTTTAACATTTTTTGAGTGACATCAGTTCATCAAGTGCAGATAACCATTGTGGTGGATCAAGCAGTGCGCTGCATACATTTCTCAAGCGCACAACGCCCTCAATGAAATCTTCGCGAACCGGGCGAACAACCAAATCCGCGTGTTCAAACTGCATTCGAGTTTTACACACAGCGTGGAGGCCCAGGAGCCTAATTAGGTCATACGGTATTTCCTCTGAGTTATCCACAGGCAAGAACCGGATACCGTATGGATCCAGGGGTAACTGTTTTTTTTAATGTTCTTCGAAGGACATCTAAAAAAAAAAGATCGGGTTCGAGCAGTCTATGAGTGCGTGTTCTATTGTTTCCGGTTTCTTGCATAAAAGGCAGTCGGTGTTCCAGGGAATGAAGAATCCTTTATCTTGAAGCCACTTCTTAACTGGAAGGGTGTTGGTATGGAGCTTGAAAAAGAACGATTTGGCTGATGGGAGTGCAAGCATTTTCTTCACTCTTTTTAGGACATCCTGTCCGGGGCCTCCGCGATGTGTAGAACGGTACAAAAGTACAGGCAACATGGCGTCTACAAGGTCCCTATAGAGTTTTTTTTTCTTGTAACAGTGGACAGGTACTGCTGGGAAAAACGTACAGGGTCGTCCACTCTAAGTGCGAACACGGCTCCGCGTGGCCGCGCTCCGCTGAGCGTCAGCGGATCCGGCGCGTTCGCGCATCGAAGCAAAGCCGCGCAGGCGCACAGGGGCCCGGGGGAGGAGCTTAGTGTCGTCTGCTTTCCAGCAATGCAAGCGAGGTGCGCGCCAGCGCTGTAGCAGACGACACGAAGCTCCTCCCCCGGGCCCCTGTGCGCCTGCGCGGCTTTGCTTCGATGCGCGAACGCGCCGGATCCGCTGGCGCTTCGCAGAGCGCGGCCACGCGGAGCCGTGTTCGCACTTAAAGTGGACGACCCTGTACATTCAAAAGCCTGTACGACAAAACTACTTCACGCAGGTACCCAGTCACACCTCGGCACATATTCTGAACAGTCGAAACGACGTATCCAGGAAGAAATCTACCCAGCCTTACTTGCATAACTCTGCAGAGAAAGGTATCATTTTGATCGCGCAAAAAGAAAAAACAAAGCGTGGCACGATTTGTCGCAAAAACAAGTGAACTAAGCCAAGGCCACCTTTCTTGACATGCAAAAACAAATTAGTTCGACTGGATCGCTCCCAAGTCGAGGCCCAGATAAAAATAGCAAAAACCCGGTGTATCTTTTGAAGGCTCACTCTTGCAGCACACAAGACATTCATGACGTACCAAATTTTTGATACCATTAAAAGGTTGCAGACAGTGGCTCTTGAAACATGGAAAGTTGCTTGCCTTGCCACCTGTCAGCCTTTTCCTTTGCTCTCAATGCCTGATCTCCAAAGTATGGTTCAGGCTCGTGGTAATTTCCGAGAGGCACCCCTAGGTACTGTGTTGGTAAGGTTAACCAGGTCAGGCGGCAAAACGTTTCTGGTGTGTCTACCCAGTCACCGTGCCAGAAGCCGTGATTCTTATCCCAGTTTATTTGGGCTCCAGTCGTATCAAAAAACTTATCGACCACATTAGTTGTCTCTGTAATACTTGCGTTGTCTGAGCAAAACACCGCGATGTCAGCTGCATACGCCAGAATTGTAACTTCTGCTTCCTGCAGCTTATATCCTGTAATGCACACATTATGTTCAATGGCCAAACAGAGTGGTTCAAGATAAGCGACAAACAGCAGTGGTGATAGCAGGCATCCCTGTCTCACCGACGACAGCACGCACAAGCTATCAGTGAGCTCGCCGTTAACAATAATACGCGTTGTGCATTTGTTGTAAGCCAACTTGACACCTTCCATAATGACACAGCCCACGTTCGTGTGTTCAAGTATGCAGAGAAATGCCTTCTGCTAGACACGATCGAAGGCTTTTGCAAGGTCAAGCTGCATCATCGCGACGTGACCGCCAAGTGCGTCACAACACTCGAGCACGCTTCGAGCCCCGTGAACATTTGTCGCGATACTGCGGCCTTTAATGCCACAAGTCTGGTATGGCCCAACCAACGTTTTAATAACGCCTTGCAGTCGCCTTGAAAGAACTTTGGTGAATATTTTATAATCGACATTAGCAAGACGTATTGGGTGATATGACACTGGCCACAAACGTTGCTGAGCATCATCGCTCTTTGGGATTAGCACAATATGTGAAGTTGTGAACGACAAAGGCAGTCTTTTTCGGTCATAGGCTTCGTTAATGACATGATAAAGAAATTGGGCTAGCTCAGAGCAGAATGTTTAATAGAAAGTGGCCCCTAAGCCATCAGGCCCAGGTGATTTCCTGGCAGCTAGGTCATTTATTGTACATTCTATCTCACTTGGTGTAATTGATTGTTCTAGTTGTGTCTTCACTTCTTCGTCAAGCTTTGGTATCAGTGGGAGGAATTCCTTTAGGAACCCATCTTTATGGTCCAGTGGATGACTTAGAGTTTCTTTAAGGTGGTTGGCAATCCCTTGCTTAATTTCATTTCTGTCCGACGTAATATAGTCACCTACAGCTAGCTGGCGGATTTCCTTTTGACATGCGTATCTCTTTTCGTCTGAAAGAGCACGTTTGGTTGCCATTTCATCCGCCCAAGCTTCTCTGACCTTGATCTCACTACTGCCGCCTTGTATTTCTCCGTATGTATCCTTTCAAGCTCAGTTTTCACTTCCTTTATTTTGTTAACGTACAGACCAGGTTCGGCATTCTCCATGCTAACAAAAAACTTCAGTTGATGGCGAAGGTTTGTTTCTGCTTCTTTCTGCTCGCGTTGGATGACACTACTTCTTTCAATAGCCCTTGTTTTTACTTTCTGCTTACACTCTTTGTGCTGATAGCGCCTGTGCCGCGTGTCATGTGTCTGCTTTATCGGATGCCTGAAACATTGTCTGTCCGTGCCGTCACTGATCACATGAGTGCTTGCTATATAAAGAGGCTGTTTGCGTGAAATAAAGCGTTCTTTTATCGTGCCGGGATCGCGGCCAGCCTCAGTTCCTTCCTGCCCGCTGCCCGGCCGCGCTCGCCGTCCGGCAAGGGACAAACGCTACACTCCTCCTAACGAATGAATGGCGTAGCTTACTGGCTCGCCTGTAGTCACATTTTTTAGTTCTTTCGTTACTGTGTCGATGAAAGCTTCATCATCCAACAGCTGCGCATTCATTTTCTACAAGTCCCAGCTAAAGGTTCGTTTGCTCTGAGTTACCAAAGGTGGCAGTTACCAAGCAGTGATCGCTATATGCGACGGGTTTCACTTCGTACTCACTACACCAGGGTACCAATTCCGCAGAGACATACGATCTGTCTAGCCTTGCGTGGCTGTCTCGCTGGAAGTGGGTAAACTGCGGACGAGTACCGCTGGCGAAAACGCTACCAACACCTTCAAGGTCATATTCATGCATCAACGTGTTCAATAATTCTGCACTCTTGCCACGGACACGCGAAGATTTTGCGCGGTCGTCAACATTGCACACACAATTAAAATCGCCCAGCAGTATCACCACTTTTTTGACAGTTTATATACGCCTCAAAGCGTTCAAAGAGACAGTTTATATACGCCTCAAAGCGTTCAAAGAGGGATCGCCGCTCCATGTCAATATTCGGTGCATATACACAGATAACGCGGCACTCCAATTCGCCAAAGACTACATCAGCAACTAAGAGGCGCCCACTGTCACATGAAAACACTGACTGCACGGTGATGCCGAAGCTTTTCCGTATAAATATGGCGCAACCACCTGATCCACCAATCGCGTGAGATATACAAACATCAAAATGAGCTTGAAAATTGGACACCATTCGGTCTGTGAGCTCCTGGCTCTCAATTGTTGTCTCTTGAACTCCCACTATATGCAAGTCATTATCTAACAGAAAGAGGCTCAGCTGATATTGCCGTCTTCTTGCTCCGAGGCCCCGTATGTTTAACGTGGCTACCCGCAGCGCTCTTTCGATACTAACCGCATTGACTACACATTAGAATGGTGCCCGTTCTCATGATACTGTAGTGATAAGCACGTCGACGGGCAGCAAAAAATAAAATAAACCCGACCATACAAAAACGACAATAAAAGTAACCTTGAGGCCTCTTTCCTAGCACAAATACAAACAACGAACCGCTTAGGGTGACAGCCATGGCGTTTACGGAAACCCCGCAACCACCTGAGCTATACAGACCACGTCTACGGAGGCGGTTTGCCCGCCTGCCGAGCCTCGACCGGTATTTTCAGTCGCGGCTTCAAGGTATGCCTGCGCATACCTGGGGCTTTGGTAGGTGGCTCGTCTCGGCCCCCACCATCCTCCTGCGTCTCCACGCTGAGGATCTTGTCGTGTGGTCGTTTCCCCAGCGGCGAGCAGGCTGAACTGGTAATGGTTTCCATAACCTCAGGTTCTCAAGTGCCGGGAGGCGGCTCAGAATCAACTGAGGTTTTTAACTCTGCACTCGGAACGGTCGATGAGTCCTCTGAAGGAGGTCGTTGGTGCTCTGCCGCGATCACTTCAGCTCCGGGTGGCTCCTGCTGCGGCAGTGGTACCGCTGCCTTTCCGGTACCCTCCGCTGTTACACATGCCGCCGATGCTGCCTCCTCCATGTCCACCTCGTCCATGAGCAGATTTCAGGCGTCTTCGCTGGTTGTCGTATCTGCTACGTTTGCATATGTCCGCTCGCACTGGCTGCTCTCATGACCAAATCGTCGGCACGCACTGCACTTGGGAATGCGACAGTCACGACGAATGTGGCACGTTCCATGGCACCGAAGACAGATTGGAGCCCTGCCTGGCACGACTACGAGGGCCAACTCGCCGGCGACGCTCACCTGGTGTGGCAGGTCGTCGAGCATCACGCCCGGCTTCAACTTCTAGGTGACCAGTCTTGTAGATGAGCCCTTATCAGCCAGGCCATGCACACGCCAACCCTCTCGGCTGACGTCTGTGACCTTCCCGAATGGCGCGAAGGCAAGCCGTACGTCTTCGTCGGGAATGCTGTGCAGCAGCCAATGTACTTTCATGCGAACGTCCTGGTTTTTAGGGTCAATCACGATACATAGGCACTTTTTCATTGGAAGCTCACTCTTCTTGATTATCTTTTTCACTGCTTCTTCGTCCTTGAAAGTCACTGGCCCACACATGGCTCATGCGGTAGGCTCCTAGGGAAATCACATCCGACAGGAGCGATAACTCGGCGAGAGCGTCGCGGAATTCTTCCGCCCTGTACGGGCGGGCCCTGACATCACGGTGTAGAAAGACTGTATTCAAAACTAAACGCCCTGTTGGCAAACTAGGCAAAACAACTTGATACTCGTTATCCGAGGCAGTATTCCTGTTACCGCGGCCCTGCTGGACCGCTGAAGCCGCCCCTGACGAGCCCTGCATCCTGCGTTCATTCACTAGCGTGGCCAGAAGCAGAATCCCACTATACTAACGAGGAGAAGTGCTAGAGAAGCAGTTGCCATTTTTATCAATACGTGAAGAGGAAATCACGCGTTAATGTGCGCCCTTGCAGAAAGCGCAAAACTAATAAGGAACGGTTCACTCATAGCGTATGTGCACTGAGATTAGTGACAAAAGAAAAAAATCTACTCCCCGTCGGGGAATCTGACCCCGGCCTCCCGCGTGACAGGCGGGGATACTGGCCACTATACTAACGAGGATTTTTTTTTCTTCTTTATTGCCGGACAATGCACTGTTTACAAGAGATAAAACACGCCAACATGTCTTCAGTTGGCGAGACCAAATTAAAATTTCTTCAGGCACACTAACGCATCAAATACACCGATCCACTCAGGAGGTTTGGGTAATGCCTGGTACACTTCTCTCATGTATAGCATACTCTGAATGAAATTTTCGTGTACAGAGAGAACATTTGGAGCGTGACGCACTGCCATTCTTGTTTGCCACAGACTGTGAAGGCCTAGGAGCACAAGCATGTCATAGGGAATTTCATCACTTTTCACTGGGAGAAACCGGATGCCGTAGGGTGTAATGGGCAGCTGTTTCTTTAGGGTTCGTTGCAATATATCCCAATGGAAGACAGCGTCCCAGCACTCGATGAAAGCGTGTTCAATTGTTCCCGCTTTTTTGCACAATAGACAATTAATTGTCCATGGAACGAATATGCCCTTCTGGTGTAGCCATGCTTTTACGGGGAGGGTGTTCGTGTGTAACTTAAAAAAGAAGGATTTAATGTGAGGTCTAACTGGCATTCTTTTCAACACATCCCTTCCTGGGCCTTCACAGTAAATTACTCTGTACAATGAAGCTGCTGGTAGGTTTTCCAGCAAGTCAGCATACAATTTCTTTTTTGTAACAGAACACAGGTAATTTAATGAGAACCGAGCATGCAGCATACGGAAAGAAACCACAACTTCATGAAAGTAGCCAGTCACGCTACGGCACCTTATATCACTGGTTGTAACTATGAATTCAGGCAGCGCTCTCGCGAGTCGAACTTGCATAAATGTGCGCAAAAAACTGTCCCTTTGATCCCGTGGAAAAAAGAAACGTGACACAATCTGCCTAATAAACAAATGAGATAGGCCCAGGCCTCCATCGCGGACTGAGCGGAAAAGATTAGTCCGGCTGACTCTCTCCCAAGTTGAGCCCCATATAAATACAGCAAAAACTCGGTGCATTTTCTGTACATTTGCACGGCTCATACACAGCACCTGCAACACGTACCATACTTTAGCTATCAAAAACAAACATTGAAAGGCCATGACCCTGCCAATTTCCCATCTTCTCCCTCATTCTATCTGTTGCCTCACTCCGATACTCTGCGGGATTCTGATAGTGCTCGAGTGGTACACCAAGATACGTCGTTGGTGTGGTTATCCAATTCATACATGCAAACCTATCTAGCTTAATGTCTCAGTTGCCATGCCATATACCAACACTTTTTTTCCAGTTTAACTCTGAACCAGTGAGCTTACAGAACTTCTTAGCAAGATTGACGGCCCCTAACACACTCTGGCGACTTTGACAGAATATGGCTGTGTCGTCAGCGTACGCCAGTAATTTTACCTCTGTAGAGTGTATCTTAAAACCTATTATTGCTGTTTGACGAATCACTGCTAAACAAAAAGATTCGACATAAATAGCGAACAATAGGGGTGACAGTGGGCATCCTTGTCTTACAGAAGATCGTATAGGCACTCTCTCTGTAAGAGACTTATTTATTATGGGCTGTGCTGCACAATCTCTGTAGGCCATCATTACGCCATCTAAAATTGTGCTGCCAACATTCACATGCCTTAATATGCTGAACAGAATCTCATGTGAAACCCTATCAAATGCTTTCGCCAGGTCGAGTTGCAGCATGGCAACTTGACCTTCCATGTCATCGCAGCACTCTAACATTTTTGGCGATGTGCCTATTGGTAAGGATTGTCTTTGATACCGCACGTCTGATGCGGCCCGACAAGGTGTTTAATCACGCTTTGCACCCTCTTCGCCAGCACCTTCATAAATACTTTGTAATCAGTATTTGTAAGGATGATAGGCCTTTACGATGTTACTGACAGTAGCTTTTTGCGGTCATTCGTTTTTGGGATCAGAACGATATGGGCTGTGGCACCTGACTTTTATTATATGCCTCATTGAACACGCGGTGCAGTATACATGCCAGCTCATTGGCGAAAGCCTTGTAAAATGCGGCTCCAAGTCCGTCTGGTCCCGGTGACTTGCCTGCAGGCATTTCCTCGATAGCAGTCTCAATTTCGCGCACGCTTATCGCTTCCTCCAGGCGTTCTTTCTTGTGATCTTCTATCTTTGGCATATCGGACATAAACTCCGTCATGAAATCGTCACTGATTCGGGTAACGTTGCTAAATAACTCGCTATAATAATCCACGAAAGCTTGCTCTATCAATTTTTGTTCACCCGTCACCTCGTTTTGATAGCGGATCTGTCTGATTTCGTTTTTTGATGCACGCCTTTTCTCGTCGCTTAGAGATCGTTTATTTGGTGCTTCCCAAAGCCATAAGCGTTCGCTCCGCGCTCGAATGAGAGCTGCCCTGTATTTTTCGTTGTCTATAACCTCCAGTTCACTTTTGGTTCTTCTTATTTCGGATGCCACTTTTTCCGGTTCGGAACTCACTGTGTTTACCAAAAAGTCTAGCCGGCATTGGAGTTCTTTTTCTTTCTTCATTTCATTTCGACGCTTGATGCTCCCTCTTTCAATCGCAGCCATTTTGAGTTCAGTTTTAAATTCCTCCCAGGCAAATCCGTAATTTTCTGGCTCATTATTCATTAGCCACCCCAGTTCTTCCTTGACTTCGTTAACAAAAGCTTCATCATCGAGTAGTTTAGCGTTGAACTTCCACAGGTTCCAGTTGAATCGCCGCTGCTTTGGCTTATTGCCAAGGTGAAACTCACAAGGCAATGATCGCGGAATGAAACAGGTATAACCATATAACTATTGCAGTGTGGCACCAACGGAAGCGATACGTAAACTCTGTCAAGCCTTGCTTGACTATTTCGCTGGGTGTGCGTGACTTGTGGCCGCCCAGCGATCGTTATCGTGCGACCTAATTCTTCCATGTTATAGTCAGCCACTAAGGATAGGAGCAAGTCAGCGTTTCGGTCACTTGTATATACCAGTTTAGACCAATCTTCGGCACAACAAACACAGTTAAAATCTCCAAGCAAAATAGCGTACCTGTCACATTGCATATATTGCTTAAGGTCTTCAAAAAAATAACATCGCTCACATACACTGTTGGGAGCATAGACACAAATCAAGCGCCACCCTTTTTCAGCTAGCGAAAAATCCAAGACGATAAGGCGTCCCGTTTCAGACACAGTAATCATTTCCTCTATAATTCCAACACTTTTGCGTATCAACACAACACAGCCAGCAGATTTTCCGACGGCATGACATACACAGATGTTGTAATTGGTTTTAAAAGGCGACACCATACGATCGGTCTGCTCTTGCTTTTCCACCTTTGTCTCTTGTACCGCAATTAAGTCAAGCTCTTTTTCCATGCAAAGGCGGCTAAGCTGATATTGCCTTCGCCTCGTTGACAAGCCCGTGACATTATTTGTCGCTACATTTATCGAGTAATTGAAGTTGTTCGCCATTTTAAAGCATGCTTATAGAATCGTGTGATGTCATTACACACATGACTGCCACAACCACATCGTGCGTGTAGTAAAAACTCAAGGCATGGTACGAAAAAAGAACGTCTAGCAAAGTCCTCAACTGTACCTTGAAGGTGCATCTCGAAGTTCCCTTGAATCCTTCCATTTTGACTCAGGAGCGGTTAGGCGCCTTCGACGGCACCGATTCTGTACACTAAATGGGCGTCGTCGCTGGTCTTCGGTCCTTCGGGATGTTCGGTTTTGGGCGTAATGTCGCCCGACGTCTCCCCGTTGTTTTTGCCGGGGGTTCATCATTAGCCGGTTGGCCTTGCTGTCCATCTTGGATATCCGCCTCTTCATGCGTCCTTTTTGTGACAGTACCACTTGTGCCTGGCTCGTTTGAATCCATTGCGCCGTCATCGCTTGCCTCAATTTCATTGCCTTTTGAAGCTGATGATCCTTCATCGCTCTCAGAGTGTGTTGAAGGCGGCTCCAGTTTAGAAGTCGGGGCACCCGGAGGATTACTGGGCTTAACTTCGTGCTGTACTCCACACTTTTGCTCTTGAGGCTTCGCATCTTCATTATTCGGTCCTGCTCCTTTAGAGGTTTCCTCGACGTCTGCTTCGTCCATGAGCAGGTCAGTGACATCATCCTTTGATACTTTATGTGTTACAGAAGCGTACGTCTTCACGCACTGTTCCTCTTCGTGTCCATAACGATGACAAAGAGCGCAGCGCGGAACACGACACTCGTGTCGGATGTGGCCCGTATTGCGACAGCGCAGTCATAACGGGGCCCTGCCCGGCACCACAACCAGAGCAAGTTCACCTGCAATACGGAGCTGATGTGGTAGGTCGTCCTTCGTCACACCTGTCTTCAAAATAATAGTCACCAGGCGCGTCGAGGATGCTTTGTCGTGCACGCCTTGAACACGCCAACGCTCCCGGGACACTTCCGTCACTTTGCCATGCGGCAAAAAAACCGCTCGTATGTCATCGTCCGGCACGTTGTGAAGCATCCAATGTAACTTTATGTGCAGAACTTGATTGGCAGGATCTACCACAAAGCAGCGGCGTTCTTTCACTGTCACCTCCTTCCTAGACAAGCTCCTTTTCACGCCGTCTTCATTTCTGAAGGTCACAGCCCATACATGACTCATCTGGTACGCCCCCAGGGCGATAACTTCAGACAGCAAGCCCAGGCCCGCCAATGCATCACGGAAGTTTTCAACTCGGTATGGCCTTGCCCGCACATCGGCATGCTAAAAAATGTTATTCAAAACAACTCGCCCTGTTGGTAGCTGAGGCAGGAGCACTTGGTATTCCGATTCATCAGTCAAACATCCTGTTACCGCGGCCCTCGTGGGCCGTTGAAGCCGCTCCTACGGAGCTCCTGCTGAACACGTCCGCTCGCTAGCGCGGCCGGAAGTGGAATCCCACTATACTAACGAGAAGAAGTGCTAGAGAAGCAGTTGCCACTCTTATCAACACGTGAGGAGGAAATCACGCGTTAATGTGCGCGTTTGCAGGAAGCGCAAAACTAATAAGGAACGGTTCACTCATAGCGTATGCGCACTGAGATTTGTGACAAAAAAAAAACATCTGCTCCCCATTGGGGAATCTGACCCCGGTCTCCCGTGTGACAGGCGCGGATACTGGCCACTATATATATATATTTTTTTTATTGCCTGCTAGACATCGCTACACAACAAAAGTGAAAGAACACTTGAGGAGAATGTACATAGCGTCGGTATGGGCTAAAACTTCCAGCCAAACCTTGACTGATGTAAAGGGGCTAAGAACTCTTCATGTGCATAAGGGACTCAATTCTCGATACCCATTCGGGCACCGGGTACACATTCTTGTGGGTTGCCACGAACGCCGCAACGGATTCGCAGAAGTACTGGCATTGCACCAATGTCGGCGTGTCGCGCTGCCATGCAGGCTTTCCATATACAGTGCAATCCCATCAGCATTACTTCTTCATTTTCCACAGCTAGGAAACGAATTCCTCGGGGGTCTAGTGGCAGGTCTTTTTTCAGTGTTCTTTGCAGTATGTCCCAAAAGAACACGCCACCCAAACACTCCAAGAAGACGTGCTCGACGGTTTCGGGCTTTCTGCATAAAAAACAATGCACACCCCAGGGAACGTACAGTCCCTTTTCCTCCATCCAGGTTTTTACCTCTAAGGTTCCGGTGTGGAGCCTAAAGAAAAAGGACTTTGCGCCTGGTGCCACATGCATTCTCTTTACGCGCTTTAAAACGTCGCTACCGGGATTGGCACTGTACATGGCGCGATACAGTGGTACAGGAAAAACTACGTCTGCAAGGTCCTTGTGCAACTTTTTGCGCTTTACTACAGCTAAATAATCGCGTGAGAATCGCG